>OZ005651.1:46601834-46711834 GCA_963930645.1 Salticus scenicus | reverse complement strand
CCTTCTGATTCGTGGTTTTTCCCCGAAACTTATAATAATACGAACTTGCACCCATTAGAAAGACCACCTACGGAGAGCATTCGACATAAGTGTGGGATGTTCTTGCAGACATTTTTTTTTTTTTTTTTTTTAACGCAAACACTCACTACACCTCTTTTTAACACTTTCCAGCAAGGTTGAAAAGTGTTTATGACTTCGTTTTGTCTGTCTGTCTGTCTGTCTGCCTGTCCGCGCTGTAACTCCCGTAAATATTTATGGAATTTCTTGAGACTGATATATGTTATTCAAGTTCCCTATCGGATGTTCCCTATTGAACACCTTTACTGGGACACCCGAAAGTTTTTCAATGCATTGTGTCTTGTGAGAGGCATTACTATAAACCATGTTTTGGTACCGTTAATTTACACAAATATTAATAAAACTGAAATATGTTATTCAAGTCCCCAATCGGATGTTTTTCATTGAAAAGGGAGTAAATACCATCACGGGTTTGTATACAGGGCCACCCTAAAGTATTCCTAAGCATTGTGTTCTAGTATGATTAGTATTAGATTTACAAGGCCACACAAAAATATTGAGTTACATTGAAGACTTTTATTGCAAATTTGCTGAAATTGCATGTTCGTTTACATTTAGCGATATAATACTTTTTAAGTTGGAAGAGGATTTCAATTTATGTATATGTCTGTCCGACTGTCCATCTGTCCGCCCCAGCGTCCGTAAATATTTTTAGAAAATTATGTATATTATTCAAATTCACTATGGAATGTTCCTATTTTAAATGACATTTATATGTAATGTGCAACTGGTTTGTGTACATGGAAAAAAAAAAAAATGCTAATACATTGCATTTTAGAACAGACATTTTTGTAAATTACATTTAAAGAACTTTCTATTGTAAAAGCGATAAAGAAATTGATATTGGTTTTTAATATTTTAAAATAATATTTTGTATAGAATATTATTTTGTTATTCTTTAGATTTACAGGGTTACACTAAAATATTCAAATACATTATGGACTGTAATTAGAATATAAGGGCTACGTTTTCTTTAGTGTTAAGCAATTTTAACACTTCCTGACAATGTTTAAGAATTATTAGGAATTCAATTAGTCTATCTGTATGATTTTCAGAACTACTGTTTGTCCGTTGTGTGATTACGTAGGCAAAGAGTATCGAAAGTTATACAATACAACAACTACGTACATTTGGAAAGCGTTAATAATCAGTGCGTACCGCATAATTTTGCGTACTTGTTTTTTACTGTACATATGCTACCTAATAATAATTACCTTAAATTATATGATGATAGAATACTTTATTACCTTAGAAATTTTTAATATAAGTTTCAATGTAATGTATGAAAATTAATAGTTTTAAAACAAGACAAGAATTAAGTTAAAGTAGAGGTTTATATTCCAAATATAAATACATTATTCTTAAGATAAAGCTAATTATTTGGTAACCTGATCCGATTAATGAAAGATTGGAGCATTAAATAATATTAAGCTTTGCAACATAATATATTTTCTATCTAAAGATTAAAGAGACTAATTTAAAATAAATGACTTCTATTGTACCTTTCAGATATTCACTTGAAGTTTGAGTTTTTGTTAATTTCGAAACGGAAATTCTTAAATGAACGTCGTGACAGGATTATTTTTAATCTTTTCACTATTATGATACGTAACATTTAAATAATTTATTTACTTTTAAACTAAAAATATATAACTGTTTTGTTTCATATTTTTAAGATTAGAAGGCACTTTTTGATTTGCTAACAAGTTAAAGAAAACGAGGTATTAATTCTTTCTATGAGATTGTGGCTTTTCTGAAATTAAGGAACACTGTTACTTGAAAATAAAACAATTTCCAATAATAGGTTTTTAGGATTGGTAGTCCCAGTGATTTTATAATGTAATTCAGCTGAACAAGACGTGGTTTAGTTCTATGCTCTCTGAATTACATGAGGATTCCTTTTCTTGTAATTAAACAAAAGACTCGTATATAAATAAACAGGGAATTTACTTTAAAATCCCTTTTTTAATCCTTTAATTGGCAAGTGGTGAAAAGTTTTCTCGAAGTCCTATACATGTATTACTATATATCGACAATTGATCAAAATATAACATAAACTTGTACGATCGCAACAATGTCAAATGATATTTATCTGTAAATGTAGTAACACATAATAGCGAATGAAAACACATGTTTTCTCTGAACAACCGTGCCAAATAAAGTGTTAATATTAAAGTATCGAAAAGCGACCTTTTAATTTCATAGAAAGTATACTTGCTTTCACCCGGGTCCTGAATGTTAACATTTTCACATTTTTGTAGGACAATAGTATTAAATCTTATATATTTAGTGCTTGTGTCTGAATCATACTAGTACACGAGGGGTTTAGAGTTTCTTTTTTGTTTAAAATGTAATTTTATAAAGATGCCAGTCTTTCTTATAGTATAATACCAAGAGAAATAACTTTTATAACATAAATTAAAATTTTCATTTTACTGCGAGCTAATACCTTAACAAATTATGCTAGTAATAAAACTAGATTTAAACAGTTTTAATTTTTTTTTAAATTTAAAATTGCATTGTGTGTTATGCAATTAAAAAAAAATTAAAAAACTTTAAATACTCCTTAAAGCTTGATGTTGCGTTGTATAACATGCAATAACCAAAATTTTGTAATTAACAGGAATTATTAACATTTTAGTTATGGAATTTTGTTTCTTGTTTGGCAATCATCTCTGCCTATTGATGTGAATAAATTTAAGAATAATAATAATAATTTAAAAAATAAATAAATAAATAAAACATTAAAATTTCCATTTTATTTTATTCTAAGTAAACGTAGACTTTCACTTTTTAAAAGCATTAATATTCTTTCCCTTTTTAAGCAAAAAATACTATTATTGTTTCATCTTTTGAAGTATTAATACCATTATTGTTTCATCTTTTGAACTATAATTATTTTTATTTATATATAATAATAAAATATGATTATTTTTATATAATTTTCCTCTTTGATAGTGATAATTTTAAAAATATGTTGCGACATTTTTTTTTTACTGTAAAAATTGTTAAGATGTTAGTTACTGTAACATTCTTTGTAAAATCTTGCATGACTTGCTATTTCGATCCAATTTTGACATATTGAAGTTAAACATAATAAATATACATTTGTTTATAGATTACATTATACTCTATACATTTTTTCTTCAGAGTAAACGCATTTGCTAAAATAGCTTTACATTTAGCGAGACACACTGAGATAAAAAGAAAAAAAAAAGATACTTCAATATTATGTAGTAATATTTGCTTACGCAACAAAATCCAAGACAGGAATTTTTTCTTTTGATATAAAAGATATATATTTACTTACACGTGAATACTTACACGTGAATAATTGATAAATTTGAAATAAAACTTTATCATAAACTAAACTTGTAAATTAATTTGCTGTTATTTATTTTATTATTTATTTATTTTATTTATTTTTTACCTAAATAAAATCTACATGCTGTCCCTGAGGGTCTGTATTTAAAATATTTTTAAAGAAGATAAGAAGAATATTGAAATGACAAAGAACTTGTACCAAATCTACATGAAAAATATAAAATAATAATACAATATTACGCACACATGAATGCATAAAAATTATTATTATTATTATTATTATTATTTTCGTGTTCTATCTACCAAATTTATAAGATTACATGAAAACTACTATTTTTCTGGTATTTTTCCATCTGAAAAAAGAGCTTAAATATGCGGTACACACTTCTTTCCGGACATACATGAATAGCTTATACAACTGGATTTAACAATAAACGGAAAGTTGCAAATTCGTTGTTTGTATTTAACTATGAATAAGTCATATAGTGACTTAAAATGTCTATCTTCATCCTCTTGTGCTTATTTTACTTATTTATTTCATTTTTTATTGTGAGAAAAACAGTTTCCATTGTTTTAGGACTGAAAATGTTTGCATGAAAAGAAAGTAAATGTGTTATAGATGCGAATATAAAGCTAAATTCAATGTGGGGTTAATTAAAAACAAAAGCATGTCCGTCCAACTCACTGGAAAGGGTAGGTTGATTTCTTTTTTCTTATCAAGTAGCTGCCATTTTGTTTCAAAATGGCGACTACAAATTATTAATGGACTTGGTAGAAATATTGATGAAGGCTATGTACATATGGAGTTTTAAGAAAATCGGCTCATAAATATCTTTTTAATGTGAATTTGAAATTTTCAAGGGGCCAGCCCTTCGAAACAAGATGGCGGATCAAGTTGACAAACAAACATATCAAATGTATTTGTGAGATAAGTCTACTTTATAAATTTAGTTCGAATTAATTCAGCATTTCAAAAGTTATTGTATTGACAAATTAAGTGTCATCCACTTGGATCAAAATGGCGTATCAATTTGGTCAGTGAACTAATACAAGATATTTATAAAATAAGTCAATTGTCCAACTTTGGTTCGAATAAATTCAGTATTTCAAAAGTTATCGTGATAACAAATATTCAAGTGGCTGCAAATTGGAAACAAAACTTGCCCACCGAAACCATTTAAGATATTTGAATGATAAATCCATTATCCAGCTTTGGTTCTAATTAATTAATTCATTCAAAGGTTATGTGATAACAAATTCTCAAACCACGGCCACTTGGAAACAATATGACGAAGCAATGTATCTAGGAACTTATCCAAGATATTCGTTTACTGTCCAACTTTGGATCGAATTAGTTCAGTGTTTCATAAGTTATTGTTCTGACAAATTTTCAAGCGGCTGTCTGATTTTAAGTGGCCGCAACTAGGAAACAAAATGACGGAGCAACTTGCCCAGCGGAATCATCCACGATATTTGCATGATAAAAGTTCACTGTCCAAGTCTGGTTCGAATTAATTCAATATTTCAAAAGTTCTCGTGATAAGAAATTTTCAAGTGACAGCCTGATTTTAAGTGGCCGCAACTTGGAAATAAAATCGCTGAGCAAATTGCCCAACGAAATCCTCCAAGATATTTTTATGATAAATTCACTGTCCAATTTTGTTCGAACTAATTCATTATTTTAAACGCTATCGTAATAAGAAATTTTCAGGTGTCATCGTGATTTCAAGTGGCCACCACTTGGAAACAAAAGGGTGGAGTGAGATGCAAAACGAATTTATCAAAATATTTATGAATGATAATTTCACTGCACAAATTTTGTACAAAGTGATTCAGTGTTACAAATTTATGATAATGACAAATTTTCAAGCGGCCGCCACTTTAAAATAAAATGGTGGAACAAGTTGCCTAGTGAACTTATCCAAGATATTTGAACCATAAATTCACTATCCAACTTTAGTTCGAACCACTTTAGTGTTTCAAATTTTATCATGATGGCACATTTTCAAAAGGCGGCCTAATTTCAAGTGACTGAAACTTAGAAACAAAATGTTAGAACAAGTTGCGAATCCACGATATTTGTAGGATAAATTCACTGTCCAGTTTTGGTTCGAATTGATTTAGTATTTCGAAAGTTGTGGTGATGATAAATTTTCAAGTGGTAGTCTTATTTCAAGTGTCCCCGCCTAATTTAAGATATCTGATACTTTAAAAATGGTGAATAAATTTCATTAGTGAACTTGGTTGAGACCTTTATATGGTCTATGTATGCATCAAAATTCAAGCAAATCCGGTCTTTAATACATTTTTTACAATATGCATTTGAAATTTTTAAATGGCGTCTAGTTGAAAACAAAATGGTGGAGTAACTTGGTTGATGAAGTCATCCAAGCTATGTATAAGATAAGTTTGCTGTCAAAATTTAATCCGATTTGGAGTATTATTTCGGAAGTTACCGTGATAACAAATTTCCATTATATATATATACGTAAATATACAGATAAATGAAGTAATTGCAATAGGTAGATTTCTAAAAAAAATCAAATTAAAAGGTTAGAAAGAAAGGTGTAAAAATGATATTTTTTCATGATAGTTTATTGGTGATTATATCCCTGAAAGCAGTCATATAAAAATGATAAAAATTTTCTATCATTTAGATTGAAATTTGGATATTTCCTATGCCTTAAAAAATGAGGACAATAAAAACGAAATTTAAAATGCATATATTTCAGAAAATTTTGATTACTTTAATATATAAAATTTTAAATTAAGGAATGAAGTACGTACATTTTAGACAATGTAAAAATACATTTTTATTTAAATATAAATATCGTATTCTAAACACTTCATCAGGCATATATCGTTCATAAATTAATTATCTCCTCTCTAATAATAATCTATTTACTGATCAGAAGTTTTCTTTTATGTAGAACAGTAAATTTAAATTAATAATTAACACTGATATTTTTATGTCTCATTTTCTTCTAAAGAAAACGGATCATTCAACAAAGTCTTTAATTGCAATTTCAAACAAACTTAAGCATAATTTAGCAAAAGATTAATGAAATTTTAATTATATCTATTACAAGTGACTTTTTTTTCAAATTAATAAATATTTATTATATTTTGTCATTCATGTCTTTGAGAGAGAGCTTAAGTACAATCTATTTTGAGATATTCAACTTCAAAAGAACTATAATGTAGATTTAATTTTATTTTTAAAGAATACTTCCATTAAGTTTTTGAATATAAAATATTTGAAAATTAAAATTAAATATTTTCTTCTTTTTGCTTTGCATGTTAACTACAAAGATAGATTTTTTTTTTTTTTTTAACCGCTTTCTTACAATATTTCCAAGCTAAACATGAAACTATTGCAGAAGTTTGTTTTTAAAAAAAATCGTACGAATTCCAATAGACTAAAAAAAAGTAACTCTGGGCAAATCTATTTATTATTATTATTATTATTATTATTATTATTATTATTATTTTACAGCGTAAATGTATTTTGATTAAAAAATAATTTTAAAAACAGCTAAAAATTTATATTAAAATCATTTTCCGTAAGAATGAAGAAAAAACATTTATGATGCTAAAATTATTCCCAGTACAAAAGGATTTTTCACATTTTTAAAATTTCTAATCTGTTAAATGTGTGGGTGTTGCTTTTAAATTCAGAAAAGCATGAAACTAAGGTATTTAAAAAATTCTATAAATACTTTTGTAAATTAATATTTTCATTTTCAAGATTTAAATATGCTTTATAATAGATATTCATGTAAATTAAGGTTTTGTTTTATCACTGATAATTTTATTGAAAGTAAATTATGAATGACAAAAATTTGAACTAAAGAAATCTATTCATAATTAAGCTGATGCTTCATTTTGTAATTATGTTTTATTTGTCTGAAATTTCCTGATTGTTTCTTGCACAACGAAATAGCAACAGGGGTATGTTTAATTGGGATTGATACTTGTGCCACATGAAGGGGAGTGTAAGTATGTAGAAAGGAGAGAATTAGTGAATATATATATATATATATATATATATATATATATATATAACCTCTTAACTTTGTTATCCATAATAATTATATCTTCCACAACAACGATATCTATTTGCAACAATTAGGCATCCTACAAGGAGGTTGTAGCTCCAGTATTTTGGCAGATCTCTATATTTATTATTATGAAAAGCAAATTTGTAATGATGATGTTCGATTTTATCGTTACATCGATGATATTATTGTATTTTATCTCAACAAGCACTCACAAAATGACTTTTCCTTCAGTTATCCACCTAATTTAAAGCTAACTCAAAATTCTCTAACTAATCAATCAATTAACTCTTTAGATCTCAAAATAATCATCGATGGTAATAAAGTTTACACAGATATCTATGACAAACGGCAAGATTTTAGTTTAAAAGTAAACTTATTTACACATTTTAATTCATGTCTGCATATTTCGGTATTTAGAAACATCATCATTAACCATTTATTTCGAATTAATAATTTATGCTCAGCGAAGTTTAAAAACAAGAATATTAATAACCTGATCACAGCCACTGTTAAATTGGGTTTTCCTAAAAACTTTGTATTTTCCATTTTATATCCTTAACCATGTCTCTGTCAGTACAAAAAAAAAAAAAAAAAAAAAAAAAAAAGAGCTGTGTACACTTTTGTGTATATCAACAAAAAAATTATAAAATAATAAAAGACAATAAAAAAGGTGGCGGTTGGGTGGGCAGATGTTTGATTACGGAGGTGGGGGTGTTCTTGTATGGCTGGATGGTTGGGTGGGTTTGTGAAATTAAATACAGAAGGCTTGTTGCATTTACTTTGTATTACTATGCAAACTTTCTTTTTCCAATAAAATTTCAGTTTCTTCCTTTTTGAGTTGTCAACTATATTTAAAATTCTAATTATACTATCAAACACAATTTAATCAATCGGTGAATTTCATTGTTGCTTCGTGGTTTCATTGTTGTTCATCTGCTTTAAAATGTTGCCTTTTTAAATCCATATGGTTCCTGTTCTGGTCGTGGCAGGTTGGGTGAATGTTGCCGGCATGAAACTAGTTTAACCCCATAGGCAATTCACAAGTCTTGCCGCCTGCCTCCTTCCTTCCTAGCTTGTGTTTCTTAGTTTATTTTTTCATTAATTTTGATAAGTTTATGGTTTTAAGTTGAGATTTGTTGTGTTACTTTATTGATTCGTTTTGTTTTGCAGGCTGTTAATTGGTGGATCTGGTTTCTTTGCATTGGTGTATTTCATCCACTGATAATTTTTTTAAAAATCTTATTGGTCATTGGTGTTTCAGTGATCTTGTATCTGTTGCTTGGCTTCTACTATGCTTAATAGATCATCTTTATTATATATAGAGAGAGAGTCGGTAACAAAAGTATCCGAACACCAGCAAAAATTCTTGTGTAAAAAAAGTTGAGTTAATACTGTTTTGTTAAATAAATCCTTATCAAAACATGTTCTTAGACTCACTAAGAACATGATTCGACAAGGATTTATTTAACAAAACAATATTCACTCTACTTTTTTTTATATAGGAATTTTTGCTAGTGTTCGGATAGTTATGTTACCTAGGGTGCCTAGAATGGAGAGTGACGACAATTTGTCACAGCATCCGATAGGTCAAGCGGGGGAGACATCTGCTGGAGGCAATTTTGGATTTCTTTCCCATAGAGATTACATTGTGATTTTTGCGTTCTTTAATTAAAGTGTTACATGTAATTGGATAAAAGGTAAGTTTAATTTTACGTTTTTATAAACATATTAAAGAAGGTTAACTGTAAAACCTGAAAGCATATTTAGCTGAATAATGCTAATTATTAAACTGTTATATTAAAATTAATCGTGATCTTTACATGTAGATTCAGGGTCGAACTTGTTTTTTAGCTTTAAATTAAATATAGAGATTATAAATGAATAATATTTTTTGTTATAACTAAACTGTATTGTCTCTACACAGTTAAAAATTTCACTTTTGACTTTGTGATTTTTCAGTAAAAAAAAAAAAGTTTTTATCATGAAATGTAATTAAAAGCTTTCGGCGATATTCTACATAGTATTTGGCATGAACTTTTTCGCCAATGTTTTCTTTGTATTTCGTGGTTTTTTTAAAGGGAAATTATAAAACTTTGAAATGGATATCTGTGTGTAAAGACTCTTTTGTGCTCTCCTTTACATATACTGACCAAACGTTTCCATTTTCTGGGGACAAATGGGGACGCCCTTTTTTTTTAAGGCATTTTTTTATGTTTTAAAAAAAATGTAGAAACTAAATTATTGATCAATAACACTTTATTTTTAGTCCTTATTTATTAGGAATGAAAAAATACGTCCATAATTTGATAATATTAGCAATTTTTAATGCTTCTCTCTTATAAAGGTACTTTGATCTGGTCAGCCTACTGTTAACTGCAGAATTTATTGCACATATAAAAATTTTAATAAATTTTGAGCTATGAAACGAATACGTAAATTCTAGATATTTAATGTTCTAAATCGTAACAATTTATTATAGAATTTTTATATTCTTATGTATACTTTCTGATTTACATTTAACCTTTTAAAAATTATTTTTGTTATTTTTGTTTTTCCTTATCTAATAAAAATTTTATAATTATCAATTATAATTGTATATTCTGAATGAAATAAATAAAATTTTGATTTAAAATAAGTTGATTATTTGTAAAATATTATGTTAAAAAAGGAATTTCTTAAAAATGTACCTGTGTTATACAAATAAATGTTGTAATATCATTAATTAACAAACTTACTTTGAAACTTTCATATTATTTTAGATTTAGAATAAAATGATGTAAGAAAATTTCACAGAATAATTTATTACTTTTTTATATACATAGAAGTAATTTGTATGATTATAGATATTTATTTAAAAATTCAGAATTAATTTACTCTGGCATAAACGGGCGTATACCAGCTTATGGTGCATATTGCCCAACAGGTGGAGCTGCTATGCTCCAATTTTCCTCATTTATGGGAGGGCTACATCTAGAACGGCTGAAAAATTTTTTAAAAATAAAAATTCCTTATTTTTTTTTCCTTTTTATCATTCCCCAACAAGATTGAAAACTTATTATGACTTCGGTTCGTCTATCTGTCCGTCTGTATACTCACTAACTTCGTAAATATCGTTAGATTAACTTGAAACTGATAAATGCCATGTTCCTAAATGAAAACGATATAAATAGCATTACTGGTTTCTGCACAGGGACACTAGAAATAATTCCAAAGCATTAAACGTTCTATGAAGCTGTTTCTATAAACCATATTTTTATACTTTAGCAAAAAAGGTCTGCGCGGGCCGAAATTTTGAAGCCCGGGCCCGGCCTGTTTCAAAAATAGGTAAAATAACAAAAAAAAAAAAAAAAAAAAAAAAAAAAAAGGTATACCTTTCTATGAAATAATTGTACATAAACTGAATAAAATTTACATATCGGCGTTTACTTAAAACAAAACAAAAATAAATAAATAAATAAATAATTAATATTTCCGTTTGACCATTTTTTAATCGCACTGTTAGTTGTTGAACATTTACTAACATTTAAGTTATTTTTATTTTTATTTTTTTTCAGTTGCAAGATAACAAGACAATTACAGCAGAGAATGTAAAGAGCAACAAATAAAAAAAACAAACTAATAATAATAATAATAATAATAATAAAACAGAACAGAACAGAACAGCAGCAACAGTAGTCTATGTATCTAAAAGGCCCCTGACCTCCCAGTAGCGATCGATTAAAGAAGGCTTGGATAATGCCTTGCAATGAAGGAGATGTTCACCATCTATGTCCCGTCCCAGATTACAGAGATTGCAGATAGGACTTGAAACTAATCGAAAATGGTACAAATATTTCAAAAGGCAGTCATGGCCTGTGGCCAGCCTAAACTCAGCTACTATTTTAAGCCTGGGTCATTTTGAGACCACAGAAAGTCTGTCTCTCTAAAACTTCTGTATTGTGCGAGATTCAAGGCTCTTTTTGAACCTCCCAGACATTAAATTTTTGATTAATCGTTTTATCGGGCCAAAGGATACTGTAGAAGGAGATATTTGTAAAGTCAAGACACCCCTTTTGTCCAAAGAATCGGCAACTACTCTGCCAAGGACTCTACAGTGTCCGGCGATCCACTATAAAATAATGTATTTTTCGTTGGAAGACAAATCCTGTAACAGTCTCTAACATTCAAGGACAATAAAGGATAAAGAATTCGATGATGTCATCAAAGATTGCAATGCGGCCCGAGAGTCACAAAGTATAACAGCCTTGGAGAACTTATTTAAGTGACAAGTCAGCTGGGAAAGAGCAATCCTGGTAATCCTGATCGCCAGCAATTCCCCATCGGATGCGGAGGCAAAAGCACCAACTGGATTAGCCAAAGAAAAACGAGGACAGTAGACCCCTGCTCCAGCATTGGGCCCCTACTGTGATATCGAAAATCACATATTCTAAATTATGTATTACATTTCTGATAAATTAAATTCTTTCCCAATTTATTTTCTAGCTTTATAAAAAGCGATTTAATATATGCGGTATGTGAGATCTGTTCAATGTTCAAAAATGACATCAGGAAACATTTTATTCTGTTTTATTTAATTGAGATGAAATGAATTGTTCTCCACAGAATTAAGCGATTGAAACCTCATCTCTTGCTTTTATTTTATTTTTTTTTTTTTATTAAAAGAAATAGAGATATAATAGCTTGCTCTTTTGGAATAAAGAATGGAACCGCATATATTAACTCGCTTTTTATAAAGCTAGAAAATGAATTGGGAAAGAATTAAATTTATCAGAAATGTAATACATAATTTAGAATATGTGATTTTCGATATCACACCTCCTGCAACCGGGAACCACCAGTATAAATTCTCAGCTAATCTGGCTCAGGATAAAAGAGTTAATGGTCTCATAGGTGAGAACCCTTAGGATCTCCGAATAATTTTTAAGTTATTGTTTATCATTAAGTTATTGTTCATTTATTTATTCCAACATAATCCCATGATCAAAATTATATTTCAACAAATAATGCGAACAGCAATAGGGATGGTTGGAACTGGAGTAAGACATTTTGCGCTAGACTTGTAAGTCTTTTAAGCTAAATCCACAAGAGCGGACTTATTTTTATTTATTTATTTATTTTGGTGTGTGTGTGTGTGTTTGACTTTTTAAATAGTTTCTTTCATAAATGTCCGAGGTCGGGCTTTAATGCTGAATAACGCTGTATTGAAATGGATTGGGATCACTCTTCCTTCATACGTTATGCCACATTGTTGCAAAAAAAAAAAAAAAAAAAAATTATTTTATTTTATTAGTGAACTTTTTAGTCTTCACATGAACTATAATCTATTGTTGCATTTTGCAAATGTTCTGTTGTAGAAGAAAAATCCAGTCAAGTTAGAAAAAGTGAAATAATACTTATTTGATCACCTAGGTTTATATTCAAAAACTCTACGCTTGTTAGTCATAAAAAGGCTTGACTGTTTATTTATTTATTTTATTTATTTATTTATTTATTTATTTTTTATTCAAATAAAATATTTTTATATAAGCTTTTAATGTTTATTTTTTAATTGCAATAAAAATATACATTGTAAAGCTTTTAAAGTTGCTTTTAATCATCATTGATATTTTAAATAAAGGCTCAGGTGCTATTGTAATCAATATGAATATTATTAAAATAAAACGTCTATGTTTGCTCAATATTTACAAACTTATTAATTTATATATAAACTCAAAAGCATCAATGTAAGAAAAAGCATAAAATTAAATACCTTTAGATAATTAGACACAATAGAATTGTATTATATAACAGGAATTATAATAAGGTAGATTAGAAGGATTAAATTTCAAAACTAATTAGGTCTTTTGCTGCACAAATTGATAATTAGGAATTAAAAGTACAATATAGATAAAGTTGTGGGAAAAAATGTTGGTAATTGAAGTTGTTTGAAAAGAATGTTAAAATTTTGTCATTTGAGCCATCCGCAATGTAGGAAAAGGTGAAAACTATGTTTATCGAAATTGCTTAAAAAGTGTTTTAAAAAATATTTCGATGAATTCATTCTAGAGGAAATAATTAATTTATAATACCATTCTGCATGAAATTTGTATTGAATAATTTTGCACTGTTCTGATTCAATCTATTTAAGCCTGTTCATTTTTAATCTATTTATTAGTACTGTTATTCAATCTATTTTTGCACGAACCAGCCTTATTTAATAATTTTATATATAGAAAATCTGTTTTGATTTTCATCTTTATAACAACCATAGAAACTAAAACCAATACCGTTCTTAATATTATTTTTAATATCATATGATTTCTTCAGTATCTATACAAGAATGAGAAAAAAAAAATAATGCATTAAATTTATAGTTTTTTTTTTCTCTATGCATTTTCATTTTAAAATAAATTTCAGATTGTCTCATTTGATTAAAAAAAACAGGAAAATTCGTTAAAAAAAAAAAAAGCATTAAAACTCTTCTAATTTCATTGAAATATTTCATTTTTACAGTAATGGTTAACTTTTGAAGAACTAATTTTAATTCCCAACTGCAAAAAGTCGTCCTGGAATTTTTAACAGAATTTTATAAATTAGATGAAAAACTTCAGCTATTTTTTCTTCCCCTGGACTTGTTCCTAAATTCTGATGACTTTTCATTTTAACTAAGCAAAATTACCTTGCCCTTCCAAGGATTGAACAATATCCATATAAATGTTTCAAATATGTGTATACTTTATTTGTGAATTTCTGAATATATATATATACAGTTGAACCTCGTTAACGTGAATCTCACGTGGGATAAAAAATTTATTCATGTTATCAGTAGTTCATGCTATCAGTAACTAATCTTCATTTTGATGGGGATTTTAGAAACAGTTCATCTTAAAAGTAATTTACGTTAACAGCGTTCACATTAACAAGGTTCAACTGTGTATATAGTCAGAATTCAATTTAATATTATCATTTTCAGTTGTTACAAATTTTAAAGAACTGCCGAAGAAAATGATTTAATAGATTTTCCATTTTTCTTAAATCAGGAATTGTTTGCATATTACTTGTATATTACGAATAAACTCTTTCTAAAATATCTAGAATATAATTGTAAAATTAATTAGGTGAACTCTGCCCTGTAGCAAATGCAGGAAAACTAATTTGTATTTTACTTAAGTTTTAAAAGTTCGATTTAGATTGTTTGTACTAATGAGTTACTTAATTAAGCCTGTAAGTTAATAATTACATAAAATGAATCGAACTTTTTTCTCTTTTTTTACAGTGAAGTTTCCTAATATTAAACTTGAAGATGATTTACTTGAATTAATTTAGATAAATCTTTTCTTTTAAAAATACTTATTCAAGCAAAACAATATATAATATTTTGCGTTTCAAAAGTTCACTTCGGTATCTTTTTGGACTCTTTTATGTTTAGTTACCATTAAAGACAATCTTTTTTATTTTGAAGGCAAATATTTTTAATTTTCGTTTCGTAGTCGTAGCTGAAAAATATAGTAAAATAATAATAACAGTTATAATCTTATGTAAAATTCTTTTTTCCTTTTTTTTCCCTTTAAAATATAATGTATGCAATGTACATTAAAAATAAATTAAAATTTATCCTGTGGAAGATGTATTTGAAGTGTAATAAATCCGTAAATTTTGACCAGCGATTCAAGTACGATTTAAAAGAGCGGACAGGAAAGTGAAGTATATTCATGTAAGTAAAATATCAATATTGGGGTATCCGGACTGGTTCAAAGAAGTATACATGCACAGCAACTCCTTCTCTACATCCTATATAATAGATGCCAATATTTTAATTTATTCCGGAGTATTTTTAGCCCCGCCTTTATTTCGAAACCACTTTATTTATTTAAAAAAAATTCTCCAATATATAACTTCGATAAAATAAGAAAAAATTACTTTAAAAACATTACTGGTGTGGAATAAAGGCGGGGCTAAAAACACTCCGTAATAAATTAAAATGTTGGCATCTATGCCTATATAACATTTGATATCTTAGACTTTCATTTATTATATTTACGTTTAACTATTTTGTAAAGCTCGATGCCCTAACATCCATTCATCACAAACAAGAAAATTGAAAAATTGTTATTGAACCGAAACTTCAGATAATTTAAATCATTTAATTTTATACATCATCTTAGTGAATATTGACAATTGCTATTTCTGTAATTTATTGATAATATTATAAAAATGATAATCGTAGATATTGCCAATACCAAGTATTTGTGACTTTCGGTAAACATAAAGTATACTTAATTTATGTCTGCAATACATTCTAATTCAAGATTTTACTTCTAAATAGCTATGAAATCAGAAGATATGGAGAAAACACCTGTAATTACAAATCTTTAACTAATTTTATTTTCTACAGTTTTAAAATAATGCCATTTAGATGTTCAGAATTATTTTCAAATTTTCAAAAATAAGTAGAAAAAAACTTTTCTTTTGTGCTCGGCAAATTTACCAATGCAATTACGTAATATCTTGATGATATTGTAATCTCAACTTCGTTTGTTGAACACTTTCATTATTCCAAAAAAGTCTTTACACTATAAATGGACGCCGTGTTACACTTCACTTGGAAGAAGCTTTGAGACATGCCATAGAATTGAAAATTTTCGTTCGAACTAAATTGTAAATTTTCTACATTTTTAAAAATTGTGAGCGGGCAGCTGTTGCGAGATGTTTCACGCGAAGTCACCGAGCTGCAATACTAAGAGGGTTAAATACTGAACCCCATGTACACTGGTTCCCAAAATTATAAGGACACCCGTTTTTCTATATTAACTAAACACTGAACACTATTATTTAAACATTTTTTTTTTTCATTAATTTTAATCTCATTAATAGACGATGTTTAAAAAGTTTTATCGTTTTTCTATCTTAAAAAACTTTAAATACGATCAAAACAATTATTTTTCTGGTGTTCACAATTATAAGGACAGCTCGAATCTTAGTAATTTTTTTTTTTTCAGTTATTCTTTAAATTAATATTTTATGGGGTATCTTTTTAGGGTGAAACCAGGGTTTAACCTGGCAAAAAAATTACTTTAGCATTTTAGCGAAAATAGGCAAGCACTATTTTAGCTTTTTCGAAAGTTAATTAATTCTTTGGATACCATTGATTTCTTTTACTTAGCTTTGTTATCCTCAGTTTTGTTTTCTATTCCTTTTGTTCATTGATGATTTTAACCAAGCATCCATATTTGTGACTTTAAAAATATGAATCAGGGAAACTATGTTTTGATTTTAACAATAGAAAAAGAGGTATTCATATCATATGTGTAAAATAAAAAAGCAATTTAAAAATTAAGTAAAGTGTAGCGGTAGATAATCGTGAAATACTAGTGCTAAGAATGCTTCTATGAAGCAAATTCTGAATTCTGACATACTTTTAAATATTTTTGCATTTAAATTCAATCATTGAAAATTAAAAATAAATCCAAATTACTATGTAAATAATGATTCCCAAAAATTTGTCCTTTCGTAGTTTTTGCCTGCAAATATTACAAAAAAAAAAAAAAAAAAAAAAAAAAAATAATAATAATAATCTGAGTTGTTTATTATTTAGAGATATTTTATACAGTTATCCAGTTTTAGCTTTTTAGCGAAATTCTGACCGACATGTTTTAGCAAAATGCTAAAAAAACTAATGGCAGTTTAAACCCTGGGTGAAACAGTCAGACATTCTCTCTGTTATATATATTTTTTAATATTCAGTTTCAATACCATTTCATACAGCATAGATGATATTCTGAATACATTTAATTCATAGATCCACCTTTAAAATGCCCGATTAATATCTGCCTTTAAAAAATCTGCTCTGTCTTTAGCTATATTCAGATCGTTCCAGTAACTGTTAAAATCATTTGGTTAATCAAGAATAAAATGTTTTTCATCCGAAAATGCAACATTTTACCATTTCATATTGTCTGTATTCAACTCTTTAACACAGACGTTCTTTCTTCCGTTAAATGCTTATGGATTATTACAGGTTTTTCATTCATTTTAACATATTATTAATTATTTTAAATATGCATAAATGCCCAGCCTTTCGTGAAAAATTACGAGCAAATTCAGCAGCAGTCATTTTCAGTAGAACAGTAAGAGGAAATATGGGTCTTTCATCTATGTAAAACAACTCTGATTTTGCATCAGATGTCTCTCCTATCGAGCCAGCAGTCGACGTTTGATCACATTTCCTTCAGCAATTTTAGATCTTCGAATTTCATTAGAAATACAGCGGGTTGAAATTATCCCTCCACTTAAAAAGCACATTTATCATACTTCGCTATATGAAGGTTCTTTTTTTTTTCGAGGAATTATCAGTCAAGAAAAATTGAAGGCTTATATATGATTTAATCTAGCCCAGTAGTTAACGAATTCGCATGTCAACTGTAATTTATCCGCTAGTAAGTTAAATAAAACAAAAAAATCTCGATTCTCCCTATAATTATAAACATCTAAAAATGTGGAGAAAAAAATATTTTGCATTATTTTTTATTAATTTTGTTTCATATTAAAAATAACAGTTTTGGTTTTTAGAATACTAGATATATTAAGTGCACTTAGTATAGGCTGACCAGATCAAAGTACCTTTTTAATAGAGAAGCATAAAAAATTGCTACAATTATCAAATTATGGATGCATTTTTTCATTCCTAATAAATAAGGACTAAAAATAAAGTGTTACTGATTAATAATTTAGTTTCTACAATTTTTTAAAACTTAGAGAAAAATGCCTTAAAAAAAAGGGCGTCCGCATTTGTCCCCATTTGTCCCCAGAAAATGGGGACGTTTGGTCAATATAACTTAGTATAATCTTGTTTACAATAGTTTTTGCATTAGTTATTTAAAAAAAAAAGTGTCCTTATAAATATGAGAAGGAGTGTAGTGTGCTTCGAAATTTAGAAGAGAAAATGATAAGAAGCTGTGCTTACAGGTTAATTTGAAGCGTTTTGCCATTATTTCTTCGAAACTAACTTGTTCCGTGAAGACAGCTGCATTTTAGTCTTAATAATGTTGTCACTCCTTACATTCTAACCTACTGTGTTTAGTACTGTAGAAATTTGAAAGTTGCGAAACGTTGGGCATGCATTATATGTTTTGATTCGGTAGATTTTGAAGCTGAAGTAAGAAAATTTTCTTGAATAAATAGTGAAATGATACTACTGTGTGGGCACTGGTCAAAATCATTACGTCAATAGACTTGTTACAGCGATGAGGTTCAAAACGAAAATTTATATTACTTAGCCAACAATGTAACAGCTTTTAACGACTGCCAGCTGTTTACATAAAGTTGACTGTCTAACAATTCATCTCCCTAACGTTAATAAAAACACACAAAAAAAAGGAGTTAACACAAATGAAATGAGGCTGATTAGTAAATTTTAAAAGATGTACCACATGTATAAATGTGCTTTGAGAATGTTAAATGAAGTCATAAAATACAAAATTGATTTTCCAGCATCTAATGAGCATTTCATACAAGGCAAGAAATGTGACATAAATCAAGAATGCAGTATTTGAAAATAATCGACTTACAAATAACGATACAGCATTGATTAACATTGACATACAACTGACACAATGGCCTCTCACACGAATAATTTTCGATATTGATGTATGACTTTATTTTATACTCCTATTCACTTCTAACAAATTTTCAATAAAATATACTCAAAATTCCTCTTTTTTGATTTGTGTTACTTTTCTTAACTGAGTGCAATATGATTTAGAATGGCAAACTTTAGGGAGGTGAAATATTAGACAGTCAACTTTATGTAAACAGCTGGCAGTCGTTAAAAGCTGTTACATTGTTGGCTAAGTAATATAAATTATCATGGAACCTCATCGCTGTAACAAGTCTATTGACGTAATAATTTTGACCAGTGCCCACACAGTAGTATCATTTCACTATTGAGTAGCCATTCTCCTCCTCTTTTAAAGTTAAATATTCGGAATCTTTTGGTATCTCTTGTGTTCTACCTTTAATGTCAGAAATAAACATGAATCATGGTCATGGTACCACAGGAAGCTGTACCTCACAAAATAATGGATAATATTATTACATCAAGGTCAATAACGCAAGAAATGCATTCTCTTGCGCAACATGCCCTATCAGGATATATCTTAAGCGGTCGTTTGCAACAGGAGAGAAAGGACGTCATGATGACGATTTTCTTTCATTTAGCCTACAAAAGTCTTAATTTAGCCCACAAATAATGGAATATAGCCAACCATAGCACGTCTTTTTTCCCCACAGACATTGAAAGCTCTGCCTTGTTCTAGTCGTCTGTTTTAGCAGGGCGCCTATTATTGCGATTGCCGTTGTCTCTAAACAACAGGCATTTGCGTCTGTACAGGAACAAATGCATAGCTGCTACCATTTTCAACTTTTAAATCAGATTTATCACCATTATTTTTTAAAATGGAAATATCTCATATATTTCCGACGATTGAACAACATGAAAAGAATTATAAAAATTTTCTGGTATTAAGTCTCCCTAGAAAATTGGAAGGGTTGGCACCTACGTAAATAAATGTATCGACGTTATGTTTTCGGACGCATCATGTTTCTGTCTACAGCACTGTAATAGTCGTATTCATCTCTGGAGGCACCACTCCAAGAAATTGCATAATTCAAACATCATAAATTGCTATACTGACTCTTTACAAGATATTATGGTTTGGAGTGGTATTGAAATTTAATCCTATATTCACCTAACACACATTAACGTTAGAATAAACAACCATTGCTTTATTTCTGATGTTTTGAAATCTGTTGTCTCAGTATATCCTCTTCGCACACGAAGTTATAATAACAAAATAAATAACATTTGAAGGTTTTTAGATACGTACGTTCCCATTATACATCATAGAAAAGTGCATTTTTTTTTTTTTTAATTAATAATTTTGGGGGTAGTAATATTGTGTATTCGTATGTACTTCAAACAACTTAACTCTAAATTATTAAATTACTTAAATCTAACTAATGGTAAAACAGTTTAAAATTTGATGCCCCTAAACAATTTAATCTGTTATATTTTTTTTTTTTTTTGTGTCTGTAAAGTGTGAAAGTATTTTAAATAATTAGAAAAGTTACTACTTTTCTTGACCACACTATTTTGAAGCCGTTTTGTAAAACGAGATAAAATATCATTCTATTTCAGAAATGAACTTACTTTTATACAGACGTACATTGGTATATTTTTAAAGCCAAATTATTCAGATTTTTATTAGTTTAATTAAAATGTAAAAATATTAAATAGTTTAAATTTTGTAAAGCAAAGAGTAGAGGATCGCATATTTGGACCATTGGAATGAAAAGGTTGTGTTCAAAGACTGGTTGCATCCACATTTCAACAGGACAATAAAAGACCATATGTGGCGCGCAATATGCAACAACTATTTTTTTTAACACTACATTACATTGTTGTTTGTGACTTGATTGTATTCAACATGACGCAGACGGCCCATTTAATATCCAAAGCGTTGAAAGAACATCACACAGTGACATTGGGACGTTCAACAGATTTGTTCATTTGTAGACCATCTCAGAAATGCTATTGAAATGTGTAAATATCTCGTTCAAGAGACATCGATTTGCAACATCTATGATACTACACACATATATCTCCACATGCATGAAATGTGTGTCTGTATTCAAAATTTCTGAATAAGTATATCGTATTGACAATCAGCTGTAACATTTCAGAGTTGTTATATTTAAGACAACTTGAGATTTGAAGAAAATAAGACATTGTGCAATTTTTCTTCTGCAAAACACAAGAACGTGATTGATTTATGCTCGAACTTTTCTACGGTTCTTAGGAAAAGTTCTCAAGAAAACAATCCCACGGAAAACAAATTCCAGTTTATGAAAACGGCCTTCTATGCAACATTTACATAGCATTTTATAAGTGACGCTGCAAGCACCCACGATGAGCGTCTATGCTGAAATGTTAATAACTTGCATTTCCTACAGCGATATATATGCATCGTACAAATTTTGCACTTTTTCGATACCTCCTTCATGATTTTCCATTTTGCATGGCCATCAGTGTATTCCAATTGGCAATGTACTATGCCTGAAAATAGTATATGAGTGCATATACAAAATAAAAATATATATACATACTTCTTTAATGACTGTTTTTAAATTTGGATGATACAAATGGATTGAAAATATTGTGTAAATATATATACTATCTACCAATAAGTATTTGGACACTTTCGAATTTAGACGTTTTGTCAATTATCTAGAAAAATTCTTCAGTAATTATTTTCAAACTTCGGGATTGTAAAGAACAGGTTAAACCTCATACATTTCAGAAAAAATTTTGTCCTCAAGTGGAAAAGCGGAATAGTAAAAAATTAAACAAAAATCAAAATGTTTTGTATCAATCTGTACAAGTAATGATTGAAATGCATTTTGGCTGCATGTGATTATGAGATTTTTTTTCTAACCATCTGTGTAAATTTTTATAAGGCTACCCCATGCATTCATAGAAATATAACGGTTTCTTTAAAAAATTAAAAAAAAAAAAAAAAAAAAAAAAAAAATGATTTTGATGAAATTCTGGCAAAAGCAGAATTTAGTTTAGGACGGAGGACTACTAGGTTTTTTTTTTTTTTTTTTTTTTCCAAATCATAACATCGCCTTCATATTATTCAATTATATTTTCGATAAAGTTTAGATTTCGATAAATGTCCAACTATTGAAAAATGACCCCGCAAAAATCCCAGATTCATACTAATAGTCCTCAGTCCTAAAAAAAAAAAAAAAAAAAAAAAATTAAAATTAAAATAAAAATAAATAAATAAAAAGTCATTTTTTTAAATCATAACACGAAGAGTAATTAAACCCAGTGAAAAGCAAATCTTAGAAATTTGGCATACTACTTTAGACACTGCCAACTGCAACCAGAATGCAAAAATGTTACATATCTTACAAAATATGAGAATTTATACTAAATAAATTTCAACTATGCATGCGGAAGCGTTTAAAAAATTTCATTTGCACAATTTAATAGCCAAAAGTATTGAGCTACTTATACGAAAACTCCAAAAAATAGATAAATAAATAAATAAAATATCGTGTAAATTCAAAAAGTTATCAGAAATAGAATGAACAGAATTTCATTTCCTGTCAAAATAAAAGATAAACTATAAAGGAATTTTACTCACATTTTCATTTTGATTCAATCAGTGGTGATACAGTGTTAAGTGATTGCAAATATTGATAAAATCCTCTATGGTCTTTCTTTCTTTTTTTTTTTTTTTTTTTTTTTTTGAGTGGAACTGAAATTATGCTCATACTTTTTCTCAAATTTTTTTGAATTCACATGATATTTGTTTGTTTTTTTCATGTAAAGAGCTGAATACTTTTGGCTATTAAATCAAGCAAATGAAATTTTTTTAAATCTTTCGCATACATAGTCAAAAAATATTTAGTAAAATAGTCATATTTCGTAAGATATTTAACATCTTTGCATTCTGTATGTAGTATACTGTGTCTGATGTACTATGCCAAGTTTCCTAAAATTGGCTTTGCACTGAGCTTAATACCCTACGTGTTATAATTAAAAAAGGGGCAATATATATATATATATATATATATATATTATTTTTTTATTTATTTTTATTTATTTTTGCAATTTTTTAAAGAAACCGTTATATTTCCATGAATATATACGGTAACCTCATAAAAATTTAAACAGACAATTTAAAGAGTCCTCATAATTACATGCAACAGGCAGAACACTTTTCAAACATTACTTTTTACAGGTTGATCCAAAACATTTTGATATATTTTTTTAATTTTTATTGTTCGTCTTTTCCTCTTCAGCACTAAACTTTTGCTGTAGTATATGAGGTATAACATCTTCTTTACACTCAATATGAATGATATCAATTTTTTAACTGTATTTAAGAATTATGATAGAAAATCAAATAATTGTTTCTGATATATTAGGAATGATTTATGGTATTATTTATGATAAAATACTTTTAGTATTTTTATTGAATCAAGACGCATTTGTCATGTAAGTTAATAAATTACATAACAAACTTATATTTATATCTATTCATTAAGTACATAAATTTACATCGACATCTCTTTTTTCAAAGCAATCTTATGTCTTTATATAAGTAAAAACATTATGCAATCATATATATGATAATATGATATACGAGATATATTCTATCATCGCATAGTCAAACTATTTTTCTTCTATACTGAATTTTAACATGTATGTACCATGGTTAACGTTGTTCAGCTGTAAAAAAATCTACTTATATTTATTATAAGCTGTCTTTTATACTAGTATTTCCACAGCTAATTCTTTTACTATTTACATTTTTCTAGTCATTCAGAGAAATTGGAAATTGGAAATTCAACAACAAAAGTGCCAGTGGTCTAAGTAGAGTATACTTCAACCAAATTTACAGATACAAAAAAATTTATTTGCTATATTTAATAGTCTAGGTATCTCTCAGTATATTAGAAGTGTTACAAACGAACCGCTGTACCTTTTTCTTGCTTAAATACACTACTTACCAATAAGTATTTGGACACTTTCGAATTTAGACATTTTGTCAAATATCTAGAAGAGTTCTTTTGAAATCATCTTGAAACTTTGGTAATGCAAGGAGAATGCTATACCTCATATATTTCAGTAAAAGTTATATTCTTAAAGGGAAAATGGGATCAGTAAAAAATTAAAGAAAAATCAAAATGTTTTGGATCATACTGTAAAACGTAATGCTTGAAATGCATTTTGGCTGTAGCATATGATTAAGAGGAATTTTCTCACTATCTGTATAAATTTTTAAGAGGCTGCCACATATATTCATACACATGTAAACGTTTTTTTTTTTTTTTTTTTTTTTTTTTTTTTTTAACATTGCAAAAAGCATTTCCACTTTTTTAAGTATAGCACGTAGGGTATTAGACCCAGAGCGAAGATAGTTTCAAAAAGTTTTGCATGCTTTATTAGACACAGCATACTGCAATCAGAATGCAAAAATTTTAAATACTTTACGAAATATGAGCCTTTTTACTAAATAGTTTTGACCTTTGCATGCGCTAGCTATAAAGGAAAAAAAAGTCTGCATAATTTAATAGTCAAATGATCAACTAAAAACCCATATGTAAACCCAAACAAATATCGAGTAAATTTTAAGATTTGTGAGAGATAAAATGAACAGAATTCCAGTTCTCTCAAAATAAAAGTTAAGCTATAAGGGGTTTTACTCACATTTTTGATTCAATCAATGCCCAATAGCAAAACAGTGTTCGCTGATTGTAAATAATTATTGATGAAACCCACTATCATCTTACTTTTTTTTTTTTTTTGATAAGAACTGAAATTATGTTCATTCTATCTCCTATAACTCTTTAAATTTACACGATATCTGTTTGAACTTTTCATATAAGTTGCTCAATACATTTAGCCACTAAATTATGAAAACGAATTTTTTTTTTTAAGTTGACGCAGGCTTAGATAAAAATTATTTAGTAAAAATGTTCATATTTCGTAAGATATTTAACATTTTTGCATTCTGATTGCAGTATGTTGTGTCTGTCGAAGTATGCCAAATTTTCTCAGAATGTCTTTGCGTTGGATCTAATACCCTACCCAGACGGCAAACTTTATCCATAAGATGCCAATTTAGCGTCGAAATACATCTATGACATCCAGAACGTCTTATAGATGTGTATAATATTAAAGTTAAATATGTCTATCAGACATATCTCATTTAGATATCTTTTAGACATCTATGACTATCATTTATCGAAAACTATCATTTTTTCGACGTCTAATGGAAGTAATTTTTATTGCATCGTATAGATTTGCGAATAATACATATTTTGCTCCTCTTATAGACTTATAATTCGACCATTTTGCCATTTCGCGAGAAGTAGCAATAACAACCACCAAACCAACCAACCAACAACATGAATTGCTTGCAACGCTTTGTCGCTACGCCGCGGTTATTCATTTTGTTTGTATACTCTAATTTTTTATAACTTTTCTTTTACTTTCAATATTTTTAGCCTTTAGAATGTTATTTCTTTTTTTATGTTATTTAAATATATATTCAGCAAGTGTGTAGTGTGTTTTGTACCACTGTCGAATGTTCATATGCATCCAGGAAGTGTTAATTTATCAACAACTCTACCATTCAAAGCGTCAGCGGACATCTTATGAATTTAGGTAAATTTATTTTTAATAATTATAATAGTATTTTATTGTGATATAATTTATTAAAGAAGTATGTTCGATAAATAGTATGCAATTTCATCAAGAAAGAAAATTAATGACTGGTTTTAAATGTAATATAGTTTGTGATTGTATTATCTGATTTAAATGGAAATACAAAAGATTTAAATGGAAATACAAAAGGATCTTTGAGATTAAAATTTTTTTGTGTTTTAGGTGTTATTGGTAAATTTTTAGCAATTTGCATACAGCAAGACAGAAATAACACCTGGTTTGGATGGAACTTTCATTCTATGCCCTTGAAAAAGTGATAAAATTGTATGTTTCAATATATGGATGCTTAATTTTCTTTTCGTAAACTTTATTCATATTTTTTCTGGTACTTCATGTGATACATGGTTTCATCTCATTCAATGCTTGAAAAGGTTCTTTCTCTCTCTTTCTCTTTATATATATATATTGGGTTGTTCGGAAAGTAATTTCGTTTTTCTCAGCAGGGGACTTAATTGTATTTTTTTCACACCATCTTCCCAATTAAGCTGCATTACGATTATATATTGTGACAGCTGCTTGCTTGTAAAAAAGTTCGTTTTATTCTGCTCAATAGGTTTTGATTGGTGCCCTATCAAATAAAGAAAATCGAAAGCGACATTTTCGGCCTATTTTGTTTTTGCTATCAAAAAGGCAAAAATATTGTTCAAACAAGGAAAAAAGTATACGATGTGCATACAGAAAATTTATTTAAAGAACGCCAGTGTCAAAACTGGTTAACCAAATTTTGTTCCGGCAATTTTGAGGTTGAAGGTGCATTACGTTCTAGAAAACCAGTTTATGCTAATAAAGAGAAAAATAAAGTATTGATTTATGAAAACTACCAAATAACAACTCGTGAGATCGATAAGAAATCGATCAAAGTGGAGAATATATAATTCAATAAAATTTTTATACAATATAAGAAAATCGCCTTTCATTTTCAAAGAACAAAAACGAAATGACTTTCCGAACAACCCAATATATACATGTACATGTATGTATGTATATATAAAGATCCGTGTAGATGCATTACAATATCAAATCTCGTAATTTCATATACAATATCGAAAAGTTAAATTGAAGTTCAATGTAATTAAATTTAAGAAAAATTTTATTTAAATTTAATATCTCGAAAAATTAAATTAATATCTGTAATTATTAAACGTAATACAGCGTATGTAAATGCTGAAAAAGAAAGTAATTATAATATTGAATGTAGGATTTTTTAATACATTCATACAGTTGGCAGTAAAATTATTAAAGCACTAGCAATAATTTATATTTAAAAGATTCACATTTAATAATGTTTTGTTAAGTAATTCTTTGTTGAGTCATGATCTTAGTCTTATGCTTTTTATAAAAAAGTGAATTGATTATAAAAATTAGCGATCAAACTAAAAAGAAAGTATAAAAAATGTGGATGTGTTCTTCAATAATTTTGCTGCCGAATGTATGTACAGATATTTCGTTACTGAAAATTTGTGAAAATTGTCTTTAAAAGATTATGTTTAAAATTATTATATGTTAATAATTATGACTTGAATTGGCCTTAGATCATTGTATTTTATAACACTAAATATTAAGATTTATCTTTTAGAAAAAAATTTAAAAATGTAAAATTTCTAAGAAAATAAAACTTAATTCACCAACATTAAATGTAAAATTTACCTATTTTACTATTTTTTATATGGGAAGTATATGAATTCCCGTTTCATATAAATAACTCTTTTAAAATAATATACTCTTTAAATTATTTGAATGGTAGTACTTCTTTATTTACAACTAAAGATAAAATTAATGAAAAAAAGACTATTTATAAAAACATGAGTAAAAATTTTGAAAAAAAAAAAAAAAATGATTATGTCTAAAAGATAAAATGCTTAATTTTTAGAATAAATAGCCTTTATATATATAATTTAAAACATTCAATTTCAATTTCAGTGTCATATGCATTTTTAAAATAGTATACTATTTGAATTGCTAAAAAATAAATAGCTTTTTTTTTAAATATATTTATTTAATAAAGATTGTTTCTAATAACATTCGCATAAAAAAATTGCAAGTTATGTTTGAAAATTGTTTATAAGACATCAGCGGATGCATCCGATTTCTCCCATTTTAGAATAAATGCAATTTATTTCATTGTTTTTTTATAAAGAAAGTAATTGAATTTCGATACCAGTAAAATATCTAGTTTTAGAGAACAATATAATATGAATTCTTTTTAAAGCACGTTTGCTTGTAGCCATTTCAACAAAACAAAAGTTTTGGATTTTTTTTTTTTTTTTTTTTTTTTTTTTTTTTTTTTTTTAGATAGATATACAATTAAATGCCATTCGTCTGGTTATTTCTATTTTTATACGTTTTCCAGCATTTTAAAATGTATGTGGAATGGGGGCATCAAAAATCAATATATTTCTAATGATCGTGTTTCACGAATTTATTCGTGACAGTATCAGAATAATTTTTATTTCACAGAAAACAATTCCATTTTATTGTAAAATTCTGTTTTCGTTATTGCTTAAAAAAAGAAAATATGGAACGAGAAGCTATTCTTGCAGCAATAAGAAGAGGGATTTACCATGAATTTTTTTGTAACAGATTATGTAAAAAAAAAAAAAAAAAAGTTAGAGGTGTCATTTAGAACTTCCAAAATGACAAATAATTAAACACATTTGAAACTTTGAGAAGTAATTTTGTTTAAAGATTAATTAAATTAAAAGTAGATTGGGTAAAGTTTTTCGTTAATGTTTTAGTTTATAGAATGATACTGCTTTAAAATATATCTAATGCAAATAATGTGATTTTCAATTCCATGTATATATATATATAGAGATATAGATATGTATATATTTTCCTAAAGCAAAAACTTTTTCGAAATTTCTGTTAAATTAAAAAATAAATTTTAGTGCAACTTAAACATTCTTTCTAATTTGAGTTATAGTTGGGACAAAATAAAAACAGCAAATTCTGCAGCAATACATTTACTAAATATTATTTAAATTATTATTTTATATAATTATTTATATTATTCTCAATAATGCATTTTGAACTAATATACACCTTAAAAAAAAAAAAAAAAAAAAAAAAAAAAGAAAATCACATTTTAGAAAGTAATAACTTCTTTATAATTTTTTATTTAAAGTCTTTAGCAGAAACTAAAAATGTCATTTTTAAATATTTGCTTGTCAAACATAGATTAAATTTAAGATGTTAATAATATTGCTTGAAATTTAAAACTTCTTAAAACATCATAAGATTAAAAAAAAAATTATAGAAATTAAAACTTCTTCACACACCATAAATTTAAGCCAACCCAACCGGTTTCGAAAGGACGTAGCCTTTCTTCATCAGGTGCAAAAAACACGCGCTACTGCCTTGGAGGCAAAAGCAAGACTCATAAATTTTAAAGTCTTGCTTTTGCCTCCAAGGCAGTAGCACGTGTATCCTGCACCTGATGACGAAAGGCTACGTCCTTTCGAAACCGGTTGTGCTGGCTTAAAATTTATGGTGTGTGAAGAAGTTTTAATTTCTATATATTAATTGTACACCAGTTTTGAGTTTAGTTTTGGTAAAAAAATTTTGTTACACATAGCACCTTAGCCTGTGCATAGCACAGTCTTAGTAATATTTAGACTTAAAAAATATGAGAATAATAAAAAAAAAAACACTACATTGAAAAATTAAAATTAAAAATTACGTAAATTCTTATTTATCAGCATTTTTAAAGAAATAAGTGTGCAAATTTTACGATCACTTATATGAATTTCTTTAACGATTCAAAAGTTTTAACTTTCTACTAGCTTAGAAGTATGCTTACCACGCCTCAATTTTTCACAAAAAATAAAATAAAATAAATAAATATTTTTAAACCTAAACGAATCTTGGAAGTTATTTAAAAATAAGTTCATTTATAATGTTTTAAACTATATTAGAAGTTCATTTAAACTAATCGGGCATAAATAGTGAAAATATTGAGAATTTTTGCTCTCTCTCTCTCTGTTGCAAAATGGAATTTTGAAAGCTGTTGTCAAATCTTTCTCTATTTATTCTAATGCACTGAATAGTTTCATCGTATTCGAAGAATTTATAATTTTAGTTCCAGCTAGCTTATGCTGGTCTTTGAAACTATATATATATCGCTTTAAAAACACATTAATAACGTTCTTTTGTATTTCAAAATGTGATTACGTTGGATGCAAGATACTTTAATTCTATATCGATCTCTGAAACAGGCTAGGGTGCCTCAAGCTTTAATACTATATAGTGATATTTAAATCTTAAATATCTGCCAGAATACGAGATTCATAGATCTCAAAATAACTATTACCATCAAAGAAATTTTCATGCTACAGATTATCAAGCACATCTTCTGGGCCGGCAGGAAAAAACAATGAGATTTTTGTTTAAGTTCCACATGGGTTCAGTAATTTTCTATGATAAAGAGACTTCATTTGCAAAAAACCACATTTCTTGAGAAATTTCTCCGAACAAAAAAATTCTTCAAATGAAAAGAGTTCTACCGTATTCGATAGTGCAATATAATAAATTCGTTGTTATTCAAGAAGTGCGATAAAACAAATTCGTTGTTATTCAACAAGTAATTCTATGCGGTATGTCAGCCGAGTGAAATTCTGCTGAATTATAGGATTTTAAAGTTAATTATCATAAGATTTCTTTAATAGTGAAAGCTAACGCTAACGAACTTGCAACATTGAAGGGGAAAAAAAATCATGTAACATTACAACATGAAATGCTGGCAGTTTGGATGCCAGCCGATTTTGCTCTTCTATAAATTTTTTATTATGCAATAAACAAATACGAATATGTTTTCAATTTCCATAGACAGTAGACGAGAGTTGCAGATGTACGCTCTAAGACTAAACTACCAATTCACACTTAAAATGTTTAGTAAGCAAGTATTCTCTAGCGAGGTGAATTATATAATTTATCCAGTTTTGCTACATTAAGCTACTAAATAAATTTATGATATTAAAAAAAAAAAAAGAAAATTATATATATATTTAAAATATTATAATTAATTTTAAATCAGGAAAGGTACTTTTAAATTGATCGCCAATGGCAATCAATGATTTTAACTAGCTTAAAAAAGAATTTTATTCGAGCTAAGATGGTTAGTAAAAATAGAGGTACAGACATTTGCAAAAGTTTAAGACCACCCATAGAAAAATCAGATTTAATGGAATTCCGCCAAAATAACATACATATTTTACATATAAAAGAACAAAATAGACTGCCCATAGTTATTTACTGTAATTAAAGTCTGTATTTTGTAGGACATCCTTTGCTTTTAATAACTTGCGCAATCCTCTTAGGCATGCTATAAATGTCTTGCTGTAAGCTTTAGAAATGTCTGTGCACCAGACATGCCTTATTTCTTCAACAAGTGCTGTAGTAGTGGCTGGTTGCTTTTCGGCGACTTTATTTTTCATAATACACCACAATTCTCTATTGGATTCAAATTTGGGCTGCTGCCTGACTAGTCAAACACTTTGATTTTCTGTGCCCTCAGATATTTCTTGACAATCTTCGCCCTGTGACACGGAGCATCATTATGCATGAAAATTAAACATTTATGAGCACGCCTGTGAAGCTTCAACTTCTCACGTAACAAATTAAGGTACCGCTTTCCATTCATAGTGGTTTTAGGTGGCACAAAATGCAGACTAGCTATACCAGATACAGACATTGCACCCCATATCATTTGGCTTGGAGGATGTTTCATAATTTGAATAATATATCTCTCATCATATCTTTTTCCCCTTGGGCAGCGAACACTTGCAGCACGTGCAGAAAATTGTTGCACACTTGACTCATCCGAAAATAAGACCCTACTCTACTGCTGTACTGCCCAGTTCTGATATTGTCTGGCGAAAGGCAGTCACTTCATTTTCATACTTGGAGTAAGTCGTGGTTTCTTTCCAGGTTTATGGGATGATGTCAAATGTCCTGAAATAATACCCAAACTGACTTTAGTGCCTTTTGCAGCCAGAGAATGTCTAATCGTATTGCAGGAGGTTCTTGGATCTCGTACGACCATCCTTCTTATCACATGATCATCACGTGCACTCGTTTTTCTAGGGCGACCGCTTCTCTTAAGGTCCACAAATTTTACCGAAATTTTAAATATACTAATTACTTGATGCACAGCTGCCTTGCTCACATTTACCCTCGAACTTATTTGACTTTCAGAAAATCCAATTTTATGAAGGGTCGATGTTTCTGACCTTTTTGTAACAGTAAGTGAAGGTTTTTTACCCATTGCAGTAATTACACAATTGCACTGTCTACGACAAAATCTATTAAACAACTGGCGATAAACGTAGCGGCCACCTTTATTTATAGCAGTAGAATGCGTCTGATGCAATCAGTACATGAAATGACGCAATAATCTGCGCAAATCATGCAATGTGTTAAAATACTTAAAATCGGCCACTGGTCTTAAACTTTTGCAAATGACTGTAAAAATTCTCACACGAAAATCCTCAGAAATTCTTAATAATTTTCAACCACGTGTCTTGCGACCATGAGAGTCTCTGCGCAAGTGTCTACTCAATGATTCCAGTGTTAAAATATGGGTAATAACTCTTATGGCTTAGAGAAAAGCATGTTTACCAAATCCTAACCTGTCGGTCAATTTGACACTCCTCCAAACATCTGAAATCGTCCTCAATGCTAAGCGCGAGAAACGTGGTTACATTATAACGGTCAGTTATACGGGCAATAATTGGCTTTTTGGTCTAGGTGTATGTATGTTATTAGCTTTTATTATATGTAAAATGTTACAGCTAACTCTTTGAAACTTTTACGTGTGTAATTTTTTTATAAATAAAAGGAAAACATCACCTATTATTACATTAAAGTGAATTCACGGATAAAACAAATTATTGTTTTTCGCGTTCATATTTTACATATCTTAAAAGAAAAAAAAAGCTCTTTGTTAATTTTTACTTCCATTACTCGACTACCGTACGTAATGGAAGTATTTATTCGGTCCAAAAGTTCGATATCGAGTTTTCACTTCATTTACACGTTTTAAAGTATCCTGATTCCAAAAAAGTAGTTTTTGGCAAATGGTCAGTGTGTGTGTATATGTGTATAATTATGTGTGTATGTATGTGGAGAATCTTCTGGCTATCATATCTCCGAAGCGAATGAAGATAGAATGATGAAACTTCAGAATTGTGGTAGGCCTATTTTCAGATGAATTTTCGAAATTTTGGTAAAAATTGGAAAATCAGAAATGGGACATTGGAAAATGGAAGTGTGACCTTAAGTCCGTTTAAAAAATAGCTCTAACGGTTTTCTTCAAATTTGCTATATAAATTCTTTATTAGATGTCCTTTCGAATGATATAGTTGGTTAGCTCAGGTAAATTGACAGTCGTCCTGTATAAGTAGCTCAATTTCAGGTCTCGCAAATGCGTTCCTTTAAAAATGGCTGTACGGATTTTTTTTTCAAACTCGCCATATGAACTCCCTTCCAAATATTCTTTTGTATATAATTATTGTCCGGTCAGTAACTGAGTATACAAAGTTTTGGTAGAAGGTGATATCTCAAAAGCGACTCTAACGATTTTCCTAAAAATTGTTACTTAAATCCATTTTAGCTATCCTTTAGCATGTATTACGTTGTTATTACTGGAAAATTAACAATCATCCTGCTTAGGTAGGTCAGTTTTAGGTGTGGGAAATAGATGTTAAAAAAAAAAAAAAAAACTTCTACCATTTTATTTTTCTGATTTTTTAACTCGCTACCTAAACTTTGTTTTATATGCCTTTACACGTTTATTAAGTTTCTCTTACAAGAAATATTTTAGGTGTCGTTAGTTCAATTTTATGTCTTCTGATCACTTTATCTTTTCTGATCACATATCCAAAGAATGCATATAATATGTGTAATAGTGGGTAATGGAAGTCGTGTGGTTGTTTCACACCAGGTTTTTTAGCTAGTCATTATTAATGCTAATGCTACAAAAAATGTCATATTTTGTCAGTTATATCTAAAAAGTTTGTTACATATATATAATATTTTTAACTTTACATTTTAATTTTCGAATCAACAAAAATATTTTTTCAATACATGCACGAAGCTTTAACATTGTATTGCGTAACAGGATAATTCATGTGTCAATCGAGTATGATCAATGCAAGGAGACTAAATTCACTGTAAAAAGTTTTCATACTGCAGTAAATGTTTCGATTTGAATGATAAGAAGGATAATTAATGGATATTTGACTGTCTTTTTATCCTTTTATTTTACATCGGAGGATGATTTTCAGTCGTATGTGGATAATTTCATGCTGGATCAAGTTGGTGTTTTTCTAATAAGCGTTTTTCGTTGACTTGCTTTCTTCCGATATTATTATCTAGATAGTCAAACTCCTCTTAAAAGTTTCTTGTATTTAATCAACTAAGTCTCCATAGAGTTCTTTTTGAAACAACATTTTTTCAATTTCTTTTCATTTTCTTACAAATTTATGTTTTATTTATTTGACCCACTGATGAGATATATTTAAATTTGTTAATTAAACTTTTTTTAAATTAAATATATATTGTCACACTATTCACATTTTATTCTGTTTTTTCAGAAAATACTCCAAATTTTCTACTACACTGAAACTGAATTTTATGTCCACAATAAGTGCATTTTAATCTCTGCTCTGTCATGTACAGAAATGGTTGATTGGGGTGATGAATACTGGTTATACTTCCAGCAAAGTTGCGAACCTCCTAAATTTATTTCGGAGCGCTGTTAGTACACACATTTTTTTCACATCTTCTTTTCAATATCTTAAAGCGTAATTTACTTCTTGTCTAATCGCAGTCGCACATTGTAGAACGTTACTCTAAGTAAATTAGGTGTGAAAAAAGGGTGGGTACTAACAATGCTCCGGAATAAATTAAGAAGGTTGGCAACTTTGGTTACAGTCTCGAACTTTAGAACAGTATTACCCTGTTAACGCCCGAATTAATTTTGCAAAATATTATAAGCTGATTATTTCACTTCTAAATTAATATAGACAACTGACAGTAAAATATATTAACTTAAACAATTCTTCGGATAGTTTTAAATTTAAAGCCTATCCTCATTTATTGACGTTTAGTGTTCTAGCGAAAAAACTTCGAGATAGAAAAACTTTTAGATAACAGATTGATTTCCTATTATAAGTTGACAAAGATCTCAAAAGTATAGTATTATAATATATATTATTATTCAACTTGATTTATTTTAGTATACCTGCGCAAAAATAAAATATATGTGCGACGAATGAAAAATCATAAAATGACTATCCAAATTATGAAATAATAATTAATAGTAGTCACATAAAGCTTTCAGGAATCATTTAGAGTGACACTATGTCACTAAAAATCCGAAATCATTCCAAGAAACCACAAAAAATATACGTGCCATTTTATTAGCTGTCCTCAAATGAGGACACTGGGCGCTAACGGGTTAAAAAATAAACTGAAAACGACGCACTGTTCAAATATTGATATAGTTATATCAATAGAATTTGCCTTTCTCATGAGCCATTATTACAAACAATTGCTAAAAATGCAACTAAATCCTCATTTATTGACGTTTAGTGTTCTAGCGAAAAAACTTCGAGATAGAAAAACTTTTAGATAACAGATTGATTTCCTATTATAAGTTGACAAAGATCTCAAAAGTATAGTATTATAATATATATTATTATTCAACTTGATTTAATTTAGTATACCTGCGCAAAAATAAAATATATGTGCGACGAATGAAAAATCATAAAATGACTATCCAAGTTATGAAATAATAATTAATAATAGTCACATAAAGCTTTCAGGAATCATTTAGAGTGACACTATGTCACTAAAAATCCGAAATCATTCCAAGAAACCACAAAAAATATACGTGCCATTTTATTAGCTGTCCTCAAATGAGGACACTGGGCGCTAACGGGTTAAAAAATAAACTGAAAACGACGCACTGTTCAAATATTGATATAGTTATATCAATGTATTATTCTTTTAAAGAATAAATCACATTTTTGTTTCTTTAAACATTTAGCAAATTTTCCTAACCACATCAAAATTCACAAGAAAATATAAGTATTATTAAAATTAATATTATATTTTTATAAAATCTTTTTCTCGAATCTGCTTAATTGTTGAAATTACAATAAAATAACTCATGTCTAACTATACTTCATAAATAATTTACGTATAGCATACTACGCTTTCAAAAATGAAAGAATGTTTACAGGAATGGCGATGTTTTAATTATCATTTAGTATCACTCTTAATTTGTATTTTTCCCATGTTATATAGTAAAATGTTTTCCTATCTTATACAGCTTAGCAAGATATATTATAAGGCTAGTTTTTAGATCTTTTCAATTAGAGGCTAGATAATTGGCGAAAATTACCATGATAATTATTTTCAGCTCTTAATTAACATTAGAAATTCACTAGATCAAATTAGAACGTTAAACTTTAACATTTTAGATTGTCTGTATATAGAATTTGCCTTTCTCATGAGCCATTATTACAAACAATTGCTTACGATAGAAATTTTGCTGTTATTTAGAAAATTAAGCAGAAATAATATGTATTTGAAACCCGAATTAAAAATTTAAACGGAAGTCCGTTAAAAATGTATATTTAAAGATTTAGACCTGCCAATTATGCTAATTTATCCATGACAGCGTTAGGCCCTCGCCATTTTTTCACACCAGTATATTTGTAGAGTAATAGTCTTCTTATTTAATCGTGAGCACATATTGCTGAATATTACTCTACAAATTTACTAGTGTGATATAAAGGCGAGGCGTAATGCTATTACGGATAAATTAGCATAATTGGCAAGTCTACAGATTTAGACAAATATCTTTTATACATTTTAATAAAATTTAAATTAAAAACAAAAATACTATGTACATTTGTTTTGGTGAAAGAGAAAAAAATACTTTTGTCTAATACAAAGAAATATTTAAACAACAACTACAACAAAGTAAAGCAATCTATTTACAAAGTATTTCGTAATTTACATTCTTACGCTTCATTATACACCCTCTCATATTCAAGTGGGTAAAAACAGTGATACATTTCTTTGAACTATATAGCGCATGTCTCACCAGCTACGCTACAACGTGTGCAATGTAGCTTAAGTGGGCATAGTGTAAGAAATTGCGAACAAAAAAATGCACGTTCTTAGCAATGTATTTTTAGCATCAATGTTTAAACTATCTTTTAGTACTAAATCGATGATGCTCTGCAATTTTATAATTCACTTTTCCCCCTGTCTTGAACCGTTTCCGAGATAGGAACGCTAGCATGAATGTCTAAACTATCTTTTTGTACTAAATCGATGATACTTTTCGACTTTGTAATTCACTTTTTTCTCTAGAACCGTTTTCAAAATAGAATCACTAACTTCTTTATTTTCCACCAGGTGGCGCTGCAAGCGGATTAATCTAGTACTACATGGCCACTTTGCTTTACTTTCATACCATTTTTATCATTATAGCTGCAGCCGTTTAGCAGTTAAAAGGGTTGGGAATGATTTTTTTGGGCACCCTGTATTTTCTTTAGATCGTAAAGATATTACAATGGGAGCTATTTCAGACTAAGACCTTTTCAACAAAACAAAAAGTATCAAAATCGGAGCATCCGTTCAGAAAGCATGAGCTAAAACATCTCTGGGAGCAATAACAGCACTTATCTGCCTAGGCATTGAATCAAACAGCCATTATTGTGTCCAGGCTCGTCGTTGATCACACATTAAATGCGTTCATATCAGTGATGAAGTTTTGAGAGAAATCAAAATTTTGGTAGCCGCATACTGGGTCACCACCTGGAGTGATGGTATGCATTGCAATTGGATACACGTCCCGATCACCTCTTGTTTTCATTCCCGCCACGCTGAATACCGGCCATTATATTTCTGACGAGTTAAGGCCCGTCGCTCTGCTCTATATTCAAGGCCTCCGAAGCGCAACATTTAAGCAGCACAATGCACGACCGTAAGTTATCCGTATTGACCGGACCTTCCTTGATGCAGAATGTATTCGACTGCTGCTCTGGCCAGCGCGCTCTCCTTATCTCGCACCATTGAAAATGGCCGTTTAATCGTTGAAAAGCGACTGGATCCCCACCACTCACCAGTAACCACGATCGATGAATTATGGCGTCGTGTTGAAACTTCATGAAGTACTCTACCTGTACATGTCATCCAATCGCTGTTTGATTCAATGCCTAGCAGATAAGTGCTGTTATATCTCCCAGAGTCCGCTGTTTTATGTACTGTTTCCTCAGGATATATTTCTCAAAACTTCCAGAAAATTTAAACAATTGTTCTTCCTACTATAATGTATGTGCCCAATAAATATCATTCTTATATTCTCATTCTTTATTGTTGTTGCAAATTTAGTGACCAGCAGTGTACATTAAAAATTCAAATTTTCAGGTAATGGAAGCGAACAACTGTTACCTATATATTGAATTTTCTTCTTATCTCTTTTACTGGTGTGAATTAAGTTTTCATTATATAAATTTGTTGCATTACAAAACTCCGCACTCAATGCTTCTAAAATATCAACTAAAGCTAATTTTCACATTTCATTATTATTTTCGTTTTTGGGAGCAACAAACTCATACGAATTTGCTACTTTATTTAATTTACAATTTTATTGTTGAACAGTGTTATTCAGTATTAACAATATTGTATTGTATAATTAATGCACGATTTGACCAATTACAGTTTACTCATAGAATATTCCCAATCAACGTATTTAAAAAGCAGTTTTTCAGTCGAAAGTTTTATTTTATTATTGTAAATTTTCTTAATTTTGTAGTCAAGTAAATCAAGGAAGTAAAATCAATGTTCGTTTGTATTATACACGTCATCAGTTTTAATTTGTTGTAAATAATATAAAGTATAAATTTAGTTTAAATTATTTTCCTCGTAGTATCTTCAGAGTAAAAAGCATTTTCTTATAATATTCTAAAAAGTTTTTGTCATTTTGCAAATAGGAATTGTTAGTGAAAAATTAATTTATGCTCAAATATATTATTTCATACAGAATTGTTCTAGTTTCATAAAAATAAATCTGACATTTGGATTATCACTATAAATAGCAGAATATTTCAATTTCCTACAGTAAACCTCTTTCATATTAATTTTAATTTTCATAACCTGGGGTATCATCACACGACTTTCTCTTACCCTGCATTTGAATACTATAAAGTGAGATTCCTGTTCGAAAAGTTTTTGATTTAGGTATTTTCTTAAGACGAACCGTCCAGTCATAGTTTTTTAAAGCCATTATAGTCCAAAATCAAACTTGGTATGAACACATTTTTTTTTTCAATTATTCAATACAACACTTAAAAGTTTGTAACATAAACATAGGATACTTGATATGCACATAATACGTATTGAAAACATAAACAATGTTATAATATACTATACTTAATCTGAAAAAATAGTAATATGGATATTAAAAATAATACTGACACTTAAAATTAGATACTAATGCTCTACAATAGCGATACTTATATAGTAAAAAAAATTATTCAACACAATAGCTTCTCTAACTTGCTGGTGATAATCAATTCCTTCAACTTACCATAATGATACAAAACACTAAAAATGTTTATTCAAACAATTATGTTTATGGGTGCAGAGACCCGTGAAATTCTGTGAGAGCTTGTCAACCAAAAAAGTAATATATGTAAAATGTAAAAAGTGGTTTTTAGACAAGTCTCATCAGAGGAGGGAGCACACTTGTTGCCTCATGTTCTTCGGGGGTCTCCAATCAGATGAAGTCCGAAAGAACATGAGTAAACAAGGGCCTAAAAGAAAAAGGGGTAAGGAGTGGAGGATCATCATTTCGTGAAAACGTCTACTAATATTTGTAAATAAATTAATATTTGTAAAAAAATAAAAATAAAAAGAGTTAGGGGCACGCCAGTGCCACTGAGCGGAAGAATGGAAGATATGTCTCCCGACATCTCTCCGAATTCTCCTACTCAGCTAGGATCCTCATCCAATGCGTAATGGGACGATAGGAAAGCAAATACAAAAAAAAAAAAAAAAAAAAAAAAACTTATTTGGGTTACCTCCTGACTGCTAAAGGGGTTTATTCATGATATAGTTCAAATTTTTGTGGATTATTATAATATCTTAGTTTAGATGAATGTACAATTTCAGACTGTCTTTTAAAATGAGGATTTGGTCTATCAATTTCAAAATTTACGTCAGATAACTGATTTAAAATGGTATAAGGTCCTGAGTATGGAGCAGTTAGCTTACGGGTATTCGGATATTGAAATTCTTCATATAATACTTCATCACCAACTTTAAATGTAGCAGGGAGAAATCGAGCGTCATACCTTACTTTATTATGATATTCAATTGTATGTTCTTTTGCCAATTTTCTCGCTTCATCAACCTTTGGATAATAATTGTTATTAGGAATTAAAGTGTCATAAGGTAAATTTCCAAACAATAGATAATTTGGTGAAAATTTTGTAACAGAATGAGGGGTAGCATTATACTGGCTTAAGACCTCCTCTAGCAATCTTGTCCACGGTACTTTAGCCGAGTTTACTTTACATTTTAATTTAGTTACAATAGTTTGGTTCAGAAGTTCAACTTTCCCGTTTGTCTCCGGGTGATGACTGCTAGTTAAAAGGTGTTTAACCTTGTGATTACGTAAGAATTTTTTAAACCGTGATGAAGTGAAAGCAGCATTTCTATCTGTGAGTAATTTCTCAGGGACTTGAATTTGGAAAATCTGTTTTAAAAAGTTGGTATAAGTTTCAGTTGTCACACTTTTGGATGGAAAACCCTACACATAACGTGTTGAATGGTCGACGACCAAATGCAAGTATTTTTTAGTTGAATTGTAATAATTAAATCCACCAACAGTGTCTAGCGACAAACATTCAAATGGTTTATCTGTTGGAGGTACCTGCTGCAATAAGCCAAATATTTTTTGTTTACATTTTTTATTTATTTGGCAGGTATGGCAGTGCTTAACAAAATGTTCTGTCTTTAATAGCAGTAGACTTGGCGTTAGAAAATTAAAACAGGAATAAACTACTACATTAGAAACTCCAAAGAAAAATTAGGGAGGTGCATACAGCTGTTTCGGTAGCCTAAAGCGTACCGTCTTCAGTGCAAAAAGAATTCTGAATCTGGAGAAGTGCTCGTATATATAGGGGAGGGACCGGATTTAGTTAAACCAATAGGATTACGGAAGAGGTGGGGAGTGTGGCCAATAGGAATTAAGAAATGTGTAGCTGTGTAAACAGTAGAAAAATTAAGGAAATGTGGACTGAATGTAAAATTTCCAACAATCAGACATATAGGGAACAGCGAAATCATAATTTACAAGGTTTTTAAAATTTTTATAAATATGAAAAGCTTCAAGGAAATCGAGTTCATGAATGGATTTAGGTCTGCAAATTATTTTAGCTGAATTAAATTTAAAATTATGATTTTCCCCCCGGCAATGTTTAGAAATAGCCGATTTATTGGTTTCTTGTTTGCGGACGTAATTCATATGTTCTTTTAGACGAAATTTAAGACTGTGTTTAGTTTGGCCAATATATGATAAACCACACTGACAGGAAATACTATAAATGCCCCAAGAATTATGCATATCAATAGCATCTTTTAACTGAGAAAAGGTGAGTTTATTGGAAGGCGAAAATATTATTTTAAAAACAGTTTGAGAATTTTAGCTATGGTTTGACTGGTTTTAGAAAAATAGGGTAAAACAATACTGAGTATAGTACTCAGTATTGTTTTACCCTATTACCTTTAATTTCAGCTTCCTCTTTAGGAGAGGTGCGGTATGCTTTAAGGGAAACAGGTAAGTCTGAAGTTAAGTGAATTCTCTGTGGCTCCATTCTGATACGACCAACATCATATTTCGAGTTTGAGAAAATTTTCTCATACTTATGTAATAAGGTAGGTAAATCATTATTATTTTCAGTTGGCAATACAGTAGGTCTAGACGAGTTTTGTACAACACTCTGTGAACGGTGCACCTGGTTTACACTGTGTGTATTTGTATTTACCCTGGAATTAGTACCTACGTTACTTTCTAAAATATGCAAAGATTGATAATTCTGATTTACCTGATTTAGTAAAGGAATGTTTTGACCATTTTGAGTTACAGAAAAAGTTGTTAAATTAAGATTCAATTTAAATAATGCACAATGATTTAAACCAATAAGAAGATATGGCAACTGGTTAGAAACAACATAAAGTCCTATATTTTTTCTAATGTTACCATTCCTTAGAGATAGTTCACATTTTTCTTTAATTTTAATGATGCCATGAGTTTGTCTAGCTATGATTGGTTCATGAATGGGAGTCTTTTTTATTTTTAACTTCTTTACTAAAGTGCATGAGATGACAGAAATTGAACTTCCCGTATCGAGGAGACAAGACAGGGTTTTGTCAGGGAGAGCATTTAAGTTAGCCTGTTGACGTGTTTTTTGCGATCGCTGATGTTTTTGTGTTATGTGTCCGGACACTAATAATTCTCAACAGCCACTCATTGTACACTCGCTGGCCATTTCCTGACTGACCACCTCTTCAGGGGGATTTGTACTTCTAGTGGAACTTTGAGTGTGAGGTGCTCTAGGCATTGAGAAATTATTACATTGTTCAAACTTAAAAGGACATGTTCGCTCCCAATGGTAAGCATTACTAATTCCGCGATTTAAGCATAGACGACAAGGGGATGGAGGCCGCCTCTCTTGGAAATGCACATTATTTGGGACACGACCTGGTCTGAATGGTCGTGGGTTGTTAGGAGTAGGAGCTGCATACGCTTGTGGAGGTTGATTGTGATAAGGATATCTATAAGTCCAAGGTCTCGGTACAGGGGTTGACAAATATTCAGGCCTACGCCGATTATTTCTCCATTGTGGAGTAAAGCTAGAAGCCTGCGTGTTCAGTTTAATGTTGCTTTCTTTTTTCTGTTCGGTTGGTTGCATTTTGCTTAATTTATAGACAATTTCACGCCATTCATTTGTATCTTTAGGAGAGTTTACCAATACTAATTGTCTTAATGAGATTGGGAGACCATCTGATAATCCCTCAAGTATAAATTTGGAGTCCAGTCCGAGTCTGCGACCCATCTGTATCTTACTATTGTAATAACTATTAACATCATCCCCTAAATTAAATTTAATATTAGAGAAATCAACTAGGGAGTTAGTATCAGGAACAGTATACTCCTCTTTAAATAATTGGAGAAATTCTTCCCAGTGGAGAACATGTAAACAGTTATTGATATAAACTGTAAGGGCTTTTCCTTTTAAGTAGTTTTGAATGTGCGTAATTTTCCATAACTCATCTTTGTTTTTTTCCTGACAAATACTATTAAAATAGCTTAACCAAGCTTCAAATTGGATCCCGACGTCGGGGTTAAATTCAGTTATGTTTAATTCATCGTCCATAGCACCTGCATTTCCTGACCCGTTATCCGGGATCGAATCTTCGGCATCTTTAGGCATGATGAAATAAATTTAATAAAATATAATATCCCAAATAAAAATATCACTTTATACTAGAAAAAATTTAGTTTCCGAAAATTCTTCAAATTACTTAAATAAAAAATTAATTGAAATATAAAATCATAAAAAATTCTTCAAATTACTTAAATAGAAAATAAATTAAAATAAAATTATCAAAAATTTACTTGGTATCTGCAAATTAATTAAATAAAATAAGAAGAATTAAAATAACAAGAATTAAAATATATTATATACTTATAATATGAAATCACAACAATTTTCATAAACACTTTTAAAATAGAACTAGCAGGCTACGCCCGCTTCGCTGGTCACTATTTTTAAATGAATCACGATAGTTAATGAATTCTCAAAATTGCATCAATTTTTATCATGCGAAAAAAAAAAATGTGATTGAAAAAATGTCGCAACGGGTCCCCACTGCCCTTGGCAGCGCATGCAATTGTGCGCTGCACACGCACATTTGTGTTCAACGCTCTCAATGAATCACTATATTATCGTAAGGGAAAAACATAAATAAAAAAAAATCTCCCATCAGTGGAATAATCGGTTCGGGCCACCACTGCCTGCGGCAGCACATACAGGCGCTCAAAGCGCGCAAGGCTCGAATGCTCCTTCACCTACCGTTCCCGCCCCTCCTAATTATTTTAGACTTTAAAAAATACTCGCAGTCGTTCTCTCTGGCTTTTAAACCTAATAATACTAATTTCCAACATTTTATCTGAATTTCTTTATTTTTAACCCTGCGCCCAATCCTTTTCCGTCCTTCGTAATAATTCTGTACTTTTGAAAATATCCGCAATCGATTTATCAGGCCTCAAAACCTAACAATACTAATTTTCAGCGTTCTAACTCTCATATATATATATATTTGCTCTTTCACCTCCCCTTCCCGTCTATCCTAATAATTTTACAAATTCGAAAATATACGCAATCGATTTGTAGGTATCAAAAACCTCTATGTACCAATTTAATAACTTTACAAATTCGGAAATACCCGCAATCGATTTGTAAGTATCAAAAACCTCTATGTACCAATTTTGAACGACCTAACTCTATTTTTATTTTTTCCCCTCCGTCCCCTCTTCCCGCCCCTCCTAATAACTTTACAAATTCGAAACTATCCGCAATCGATTTGAATGTATCAAAAACCTTTATGTGCCAATTTTGAACGGTCTAACTCTATTTTTATTTTTTTGCCCCTCCGCCCCCCACAACTTTTTGACCCTCCTAATAACTTTACACTTTCAAAAATATCCTCATTTGACTTGCAGGTCTCTAAAACCTATCTGTACCAATTTTGAACGGTCTAACTATATTTCTATTTTTTTTACCCTTTCCCGCCCCACCTGGGACGAATTTCTAAAATTAAAGAAATTAGTTTTTATGTATTTATGGGAGCTATATTTTAGAGCAAAAATATCTTACACATTTATTTTTTTTCTGTTTGCAATATAAAGGATTATTTCAAATCACGTTTTGCCCCCTCTCCTCCTCTCTTGGGGGCTGAATTTCGAAAATTCCAGAAATTTGTTTTTAGGTATTTGTATTATATATTAGATATATTTGCTCTAATATATTTATATTAGCTATATATTAGAGCAAAAATTTCACATATATCTGTTTTTCTATTTGAGATATATAGGAGTATGTGAAACCACGTTTTGCGCATGTGAAATCACGTTTTGCCCCCTTTCCCCCCTTGGGGACCGAACTTCTAAAATTCCAGAAATCGGTTTTTAGATAATTAAATTAGCTATATTTTAAAGCAAAAATTTTACGGATATCTGTTTTTTTCTTTGAGATATGAAGGTTTTTGTGAAATCACGTTTTGCCCCCTACACCCCCATGGGGGGCGAATTGACTGACCCAGTTTCAAGGCCACTGACCCAGTTTCAAGTCAGTGGCTCCAGTAGATTTTTCTGTGCGTTGATGAGTCAGTGAGTGAGTGAGTGGAAGTACTCTTTAATATGTATAGATAACATATATGACTTGTTTCTTTTTAAAGAGAAGAAAAAAAATTATTTACGATTTCGGATTTTTTTTTTTTTTTATATATATATATAACCCTTAGCATAGCATTGGAAAAGAAAAAAAAAATTAGTTGTTATTACGATCCATAATTGCGCGAACTTCAAATCAATTTCACCAAAAATCCAAGACTTTCTATAAATTTATAAATAATATTTCATTATGATATGCTCAACGATCTTTTTTTTTCTCTCTCTCTTTTTCAAATCTAATTATGATTTATAATAAAACATAAAATATAAATTCTTCATTTAAAAAAAAATCCCTTGAAATAATGAAAAAATAGATAAAATGTCCCCTTTACTGTAAAGTCCAAGAGTCTATTGAAATAGTAAGAAAAAATAGTCTTGGCAATATTTTGTCATTAAAATAAAGTTTTTGTCTTTCTGTCCCTTTTTTTTCTTATAAGAGTTTCTCCTTTTAATAACAATTAAAGAGGCGTACTTACAGTTTGGCTCTTCTAACAACAACAACAAAAAAAAAAAAAAATAAGAATTCACAATCGCTATTCCACTAAGATGACGTCACTTCACAAATCGCGGAATTGAAAACTGTTTTAGGACCGGCTCCTTTATGGCGATTTTTGGCCTTCACCGGGGAATCTTCATAACTGCATACTACTCCTTCCCGTCACACTTTCGGCGTTCGGACTTTCTCTTTTCCGGTCGAAAACCATCGGCGCAGCAATGGGCGTGTCCTTCCTGCTTGCTCCGGCGAAGCGAAGAAAAAAAAAACTTCCGTCTGAAGGCTCTGAGCTGAGCTGATAGTCATCAATCAATAGGCTTGCTCCGGCGAAATGAAGAGAAAACAAAAATTTTCCGTTTGCATGCGCTCCTCCAAAGAGGGAGCTTTATTTCTTTTTCTTGATACTTGACTTATAAATTCATTTCTGTTTGTATAAGATTTTAAAGTTTTTCCCTTTAGCCTAAATGCTGTTTTACCACCGTTAATATTTTTAATGCCTTCCCCCCCTACTCTTAACGTAATCTCACAAATATAAGTTTTTTCCCAGCGTATCATAAAGATCCTACCGGATTCCCGATGTAACGTATTTAATTGATTGCTGAAAGAGAGATGACAGTCGCAACACAAAGGGAGACGAGGCATTGTTCAGGCAAACATATTTATTGCTTCATAATTGCAGAGTCGGGACGAGGCAGGACGAAATGGAGTTAATCCGACGTGCTGCCGAATTCGCACCGGCCGACACCCGCTTCGGGCCGCCGCGTTCGGTGGGGGATAATTATAAGATGTACGTTAATTTCGGAGGGCTGGCCACATGGAAAGATTTAACAAGTCATGATCGTGTCAAATCGCTCCGTTTGTTTACTGTTTGGGCTTTTATACCCGTAATTTTGGTGTAATTTGGCGTAGTTCTAATTCCAGCCCATTTTATTTAATTAGTTATTTTATTCAAAACCAACGCCTTTTCCTGCCTTATCATTGTTTTCTATTGGTTATATTTTTATATTCTGCAGACCTCGCGATTCAGATCGGCGCCCTTTTTTGCCAAACTCGCCAAGTCCTTAAACATTATTTATTGCTTTGTATGTGACATGAAATAATCAAACCGCAAATTAGACTCATTAAAACCTTTATTTATTACTTTGTATGTCTATTGCTTATTAAATTTATTTCTAGGCCAATTATAAAGCTACTTCCAGACATCAAAATACTTAAATGATTGACTTGTTTATTTCACATGATCGCGACTGCAATTTTCGTTAATTATTTTTTATGCTTTTAATCTTACAGCTTAATATGAAATCTCCTTTCATTTATTTTGCAATATTATTTTGAAATATAACCAGAATACCCTCAAACTCTGAAAGTGTTAATTTAATTCTTACTTCTTTTTATCTCTTATATTTCATACATATACATACTATAGAAATATTTTGGTTGTATTGTTCTGAGATGAACTAAAAACGAAAAGGTCTACACTGATTCTGATTTTATTAAAGTTTATAGTTTGAATCAATAAATCTTTATATATCCATAAATATAAGTTCTATTCTCATATACATATGAATATTACACATTAAAAGTAGTATGTTCTTTATTATGGTATTCGTATGCTAAAACCAGCTATATTGTTATTCTGACACCGCATCTCCGATCTCCGCCTTGTCCCGTCTCCCGTGGTGGTCAATGTTAGTAAAATGGACACACCGCGGGGTATCTCTCCTTAGTTGTTTCTCGACTTATTTGCTTGTTATTTGGGGTACAGTCCTGCATCGAGTCGGGTCGACTAAATATTTTTCTTGCGGGTCCGGTTCGGTTCGGGTTGACTGATTTATTTTTACGTCGGGTTCGGGTTTAGTTTTCAGTAGTCGGGTCTACTTGAGAACATCTTTCAAAAAACTTTTACTTTAATAAGTAGAAACGTGTTTGCGATATATACCATACCATTGTGAATACAGGCTTACCCAAATTATTATAGTAAAATAAACATCCGTATCGCACTGAAACAATTAACAAAATACATGAAATATATCATTATTATCTTTTAGAATAGAAGCTATGAAAAACAGGTTCGCTTTTGGAGGATAATCAGATGTGTGATTCATCTATTTTGATTACTCACATCCTTTTGAAAGAGACTGTGAATGTAAACTAATAATTAATAATATTTTTTCTCTTGCAGATGTTTTTGAGAAGTTATTGAAATATAATGTACGTAGATTTAGAAGAGAACGGTTGTTTAGTAGGCGTCTGTAGAGCTGTATTATTTTATCATAAAAAAAAAAAAAGAAAAAAAAAGAAAAAAGAAAAAAGAAAAGAAAAGAAAAGAAATTTTATTCATTTTGAGAGCACTTTTAGTAATGCCATAATAGCCATGATAGGTTATAAATCACAAAATAATCTTGCAAACCTTAGTAGCTTTGACTTTCCTTTTTCTAAATAGAACTTTTTTTTCAACGGGATGCATATTATGTCATAGTGTTTACAGTAATCCGTCCTCCTTCGTTATATTGGGCCTCATTATACCACTCATTCGGATAATTTTTTTATCCCCCGATAGGCGCGTTATAAATAATGGGCTGCACTATAAATATATATTATATAAATATATACATGTATACAGAGACACAGACATTATAAATTGTTATAGTTACATTTATAGTTATTTAAATTGAGGATTGATAATAAGAAAATTTATTTGAAAATGAAAACGGTATTTAATTTTACTATTGTGTATGCGTTGCATAGCGTACCACTTTCAATATCGGGCTCGGGCTCTGATCACACAAAATTTTTCGGGCTCGGGCGAGCTCAGTTCAAAAATGTTTCGGGCCCGGGCGGGCTTGGATTGCCAAAATAGAGCCCGAACTCACCTCTAGTACCTGTCCGAAGTCCGTGCAACCATTAGCGGTCGAGCTTTAGCTGCTTCAAGCCGTTTCTAACAGACAAACACACACACGCGCAGAGATTTTAATAATATAAGAGACTAGTCGACTTTTATACTAGCTGGTTCGCGATCCTAGAAAAGTCTGACCGTGTTAAACTCCCGCTAGGTGGCGCCTACTGAGTCCTCTATCCATTTCAGAACCTACAGCATCCTGTCAGTATTTTTTAAATAAAGCACTATTTTTATCAGTCAGAAAAGATTTAAAATTTATTTTTAAAATATCTTTAATGATCGGGCAAAAATTTACTCCTGTCCCCACTACCTTCGGCAGCGCAGCCACATGCATGCTAAGTTCAATCCTTAAGATATTTTTATAAATAAAAAAGCATACGGGAAAACGAAAAAAAAAAACCTTTTGTACTTGCTGAAATCATCCGTTCGGACCCCAATTGCCTGTGATAGCGGATATTCCTGCGAGCTACACGCGCCCGACACCATGCATGTTAAAATTTTACACTTTCGAAAGTATTCTCAATCGATTTCTCACCTCAGGACCTAATACGAATTTTCAAAGCTCTATCTCTATTTCAACATTTTTGCCCCCCCCCCCTTCTTCCTCCAATAATTTTACACATTTAGGTATATCTGTAATCGATTCATACATCCCAAAAACAGAATAATGGCAATTTTGAACACACTAACTTTATTTCTACAGTTTTGGCCCCGTATCTCTCTTATTCCCCCCCCCCCACACACACAAAAAGACACTTTAGAAAGTGTCCGCAATCGATACCTCTCACTCAAAAACTATAATAATGCCATTTTTCAAGAAATTCTTTGTTTCAAAATTTTTACCCTTACAAGTAATGCTCTTTCTGGAATAATTTTACATATTCGGAAATATCTTTAATATCTTTCCTTACACCTAAACACCTAGAAATACCAATCTTTGAGGTTTTATCTCTATTACAAAAAATCCCCCCCCCCCTCTCCCCCATTCCCTTTTTGCAATAATGCCTCCTACTAATTTTACACTTTCGAAAGTATTTACAATCGATTCTTGACATCCAAAAACGTAATTATACGAATTTTCAAGTCACTTTCTATATTTTAAAAATTTGGGACTGTCAATGTCCCCCCCACTACTACCATAGGTAATGGAAGTATTGTATTCGGTAAAATTTTATATCGCGTTTTCACCTGATTTACACATTTTAAGGCCTCCTGAGTGCAAAAAAGTAGTTTTAGCAATTGGTCAGTGTGCGTGCGCGTGTGTGCGTGGGCGTGGCCGCTCGCCCGCGGAATCTTTTGGCTATCCTATCTCCGAAACTAATAAAGATAGAACTATGAAACATCAGAATTCATACAGGTCTGGTGTACAGGTGAATTTTCCAAATTTTGGCGAAAATTGGAAAACCGGAAGTGGGACCGTAAGTGCGTATCTCGAAAACGACTCTAACGATTTTCTTCAGCGTTGCTGTATAAACCCTCTATTAGATGTCCTTTCGAATGATATAGTTTATTAGTTCAGGATAATTGATAGGCACCCTGTATAAAAGCTCAATTTCAGGTTTCGCAATAGTGCGTTTCTTTAAAAACGGTTGTACGGATTTTTTTTTTTTTTAATTCACCATATTAACTCCTTTTTAAATATCCTTTTGTATGTGGTTATTGTTTACCGGTCAATAATTGAGTATGCTAAGTTTTGGTAAAGGTTAGTATCTCAACAGCGGCTCTAGTGATTTTCTTGGAAGTTGTTACAGAAATCCATTTTAGATACTCTTTTTCATATATTACGTGATTATTACAGTAAAATTAACGATTAGCCTGATTAGGTGTTCAGCTTTAGATCTCGAAAATTCGTGTTTAAAAAAAAATAACTCTATCATTTTTTTTTTCAATGTTTAACTCGATATGTTAATATATATATAAGACAGTAACATATAATATATAATCCTTTATACGCACGTGTATACGCACGTGCACGCTTTACTGGAAAATTCCAAAAAAATACATATAATAGGTGTAATAGTGGGTAATAAAAGTCGTGTGGTTGTTTCACACCAGATTTGTGTGTGTGTGTGTGCTGAAAAACAGAAAAAGGGAGGGGGGGGGGCAGGAAAGAGGATAAAAAACAAAACAACAACAAAAAAAAAAAATCTGTTTTTTCTTTAAACCAACCCTTTTCTAAAAAAAAAAAAAAAAATACAAATTTTTCCTTTAAAAATTACAGATTTTTTTTCTCCAGCATGCTGAAAAACAGGAAAAGGGGATGAAAAACAAAAACAAAAAAATCGGTTTTTTCTTTAAAACAACTCTTTTCTATAAAAAATACAGATTTTTCCTATAAAAATTACAGAATTTTTCCCCAGCATGCTGAAAAACAGAAAAGGGGAAAAAACAGAAGAAAGAGGGGAGAAAAACAGAAAACTGGATAAAAAACAGAAAAAAATCTGTTTTTTTAAACAACTCTTTTCTATAAAAAATACAGATTTTTCCTATAAAAATTACAGAATTTTTCCCCCAGCATGCTGGAAAAACAAAAAAGGGGAAAAAACAGGAAAAAAAGGGGGGGGGGAGAAAAACAGAAAATTGGATAAAAACAGAAAAAATCTGTTTTTTCTTTAAAACAGCTCTATTCTGTAAAAAATACAATTTTTTTTTTCTAAAAAGTACAGAAATTTGTTACAGTGATATAACCCCGTCAAAAATGGCGGAATGTGAAATCAATGAACGTAGTGAATCAACGAAGGCTTTGCCTGCTTCGCTGATCACTATATTTAAAGGAAACTCTTTTGTATTGCTTTATAAACAAAATTAAAATTTAAAAAAAAATCATGAAATTGCTCAAAAGCTCACTTCCTGTCCCCACTGCTTACTAGTGGGCATCCATTTATTTGGGTGCTTATCAGATGACAGTTTCGAAACGGACAGTATCGAAAAAATTGAAGTAGCAATTTTATATTTAAACCCCAGTTACATATGAACAACACGATACGTGGTGTACATAATATTTTCTTTCACGTAATTTTCTACATTTATTTGATTTATTCGATCAACTATAAAATGACAACAATTTCACGCCAAATATAATATTACAATATGCTATGATCGGCTACGTCTATCGCATGAGGCAATTAATTTTTTGTGGTTATAATAGTAGTTGAGTTAGTTAATAGTAGTTGGTATATAGAAAAATAAATAATTAAATAATTAAATATGTATATCTGATCATAGTACAGACTTAATATAGCTCCACTTGTCGACTTTTGAATTTTTATCGCCATTTTAGACAAAAATACACAATTTATGTGATTATTTTTTCTCTTTCTTTCTTTTCTGGTTTTTGAATATTTTATAATTTATTTATATTTTTGATGCGCTAACTTGGTTTAAAGTGGCTTTCACAAAAGGAGAGTTCTTGGCGAAAAATGTCCGATCTATTTCAGCATAAAAATTTTAAAATATTACCCACGATTATCAATGAATTAGCTTTCATTCCAAGCGCGATTCATCCGTGTCAAAAATTATTTAAACAAGAAAAAAAAAAAAAAATGTATATTAAAAAAGGTTATAGTTGTTTTTTTTTTACTCATTTTCATATCTTCATATTTTCATATGCATGAGCAAATTTAATCTATATAATATTTCTCTAACGTGGTCCGGTTACGATTGTTATTTTTTTTTTTTTTTTTTTTTTTATAGAAATGATACGATGGTGTCTAAATAAAATACGAGAGGATAAAAAATACTACATAAGCACCATTTAAGTACGCGGGCTCAGTTAAGTGATCTAATAAAAAATGACGACATTTGCACGGTGAGATAATTTTATAGAAAATGTATTTTAAAGATTGCATTTTTACAATATTTGCAAGCGTCATTTTCAATCTAGCAATATTTTAATGATATAAGCCCCATAATTGACTAAAAAACGCAATAATAAAAAGTATAATCAAAATAGGTGCTAAGTTTTTTTTAACATAAATTTATGCAAAAATAAATTAATTAATTAATAAAAATGTATCGCCAACATGGTGACAAAAATTTAAAAATCGCCATGAGGGTCCAACCTCACGAAGTATGAAAATTAGGTCGTTAAACATGAATTTTATTTTTAAGTCTTTTGTGAATGATATTGGTTTGATTATCATTAGCTTTTCATCTCAGAATATTAATTTGTTTCTAATAATAATTTGGCTTCTGAGGAATTTAAATTGGGTGGGAAATTTTGGTTAAGGTTTATGAGTTTCAAATTTTAAAGGTAAATAAGAAAAGAAATAAAGTGCGAAAGTTTCGCACGGGTTTGCTATTATTTTATAATTTTTTTATTTTTCGCGTGAAAGCATATTTCATTTTATGCTAAAAATAAATAAATAAATAAATTCTTTTGGCAACAATTATAAATTTAAATGTCCAAATTTGAAGTTATTGCCAGGCTATTATTTTCATATTTTAATTAATTTTTAAAAAATCTAATCAAATCAAATCAAATACAAATAAGGTACCAAATGAAAGGGGCTTTTTTTCCGAATCCGTCGGTCTAAAAAGCTTATCGATCGGACAATTAGATTTTTTTTTATTAACTAAAGTATGGAAATTAGGTCGCAACTTGCTATATAGATGAGTACGAACCAGAATCGTCATCTTTCTTACAAACTATATATAGAAAGAAGATTATAATAAGAAATTAAATTATTTCGGGTGCTTTGTATTATTAAAATTATCACCAATTTATTTCTTTATTTATTAAAGAACTTATTTTATTACATTAAATTTCAAATTCTACAGATGTTATCAAGTACAAATAATTTTGAATGAGAAATTGTGGAAAAAAAAAAGGAAAACGGTGATTTTTATGTTTTAGATTTATCCATATAATTCTCTTCCGGTTTTTAGTGCTAAGAGCTTTACTATCCTTTTAGAACTCCTACATTGATATAGGAGTCTTATATCCTTTGCTTCAAAGCGTGAACCATATTACGTCATCAGTGACCATGTCTTCACTTTTCGGAGACGATTGAGCAAGCACTTTCTTCTATAGCCCTGAGATAAAATGCTGTTTTGTGATACAGTTTCTTCTAAGGAATTTCCCCCTTTTGAAAGAACTCTTTCGAGGGCGTATCAAGATCATTAATCAATAGTAATTACTTCCTCTAGTGCGAGATTCCCTTCTAAGGCGGAGTTTCATGAAAAAATGCAAAATTTTTAGCAAAAATTCATACTTTGCCCCTGTGTTATTAATACGCATCTGAAATTTTTTCTTATGAATTAATAGTAAGCCTGATTATTTAGAAAATTTTTTAGCTTTTCAGCCTTTCGATATCATAATTTGTTAATTTCTTACGAGCTATGAAAAAAATGAAGGCAAATTTCGCATTTTTTAGCTTAAAAATGAAATATTAAAATTTAAAAAAATAATTTTTTAAAGCGAAAAAAATTTTACTAGTTGTGTATTTTCTGAATGTAAAAACAGAATATAAAAATATGTAATAGTTAACGAGTTATAAAGGGGCAAATTTTCCTATAGAAATATACGAGCTTTGGTTTCCGGCCAAAGTAAGTGGAGAGTTCTCTTAAGCAGATGATATTTAGCTCCATTGCAGTGACTTTTTAAATTCCGGATATGTCTCGTACTCTCGTACACAATAATAACAATTTGTCACATCTCTTAAAGAATAAATCTCTTTTTCAAAGTACTTCGTATGTTATACTTATAAAGTCTATTCCTAATGATAAAAGTGCAAAAAAAATAAATCATGAAAAAAGGCAGTTTTTCGAGTGACGCAAGCGGAAGGATAAACGGACGGAAAGCTGCGAACTCATATATACGGCTAGTTTGAAATCAAAGAGATTTGTAAAAACCGACACTTAATATCTCAGCAAATAAGCCATATTTTGTTCTGATATTTTCAAAATAGTCTTTTATCTTCGGTCTTAATCTATGCTGAAAATTTTACATTTCTACATGCAGTATGTTTTGAGATCTGAATCTCAATTTAAAGCCAAAAAGGGAAAATGTATGGTGTAAGGTTGTAATGGATTAAATTCATGAAAAAATATCTCTAAAACCGCACGAACGATTTTAATTTAATTAATATATGTTGTTAATGGGATCTTTCTGAACCTAGTAAGGTTTTTTTTTTTTTTTTTTTTCAGGAAAACTCTTGTTTTTTGTAACAGTTGCTTTAAAAATAGAACTATATTACTCCGCCAAAATGCATGCTTTTATTCGGTGAAAATGTCGTAATTCGATCCTTCCTTTCAAGGCACGTTGGTTGGCAGACCAACGTGAATGCAGTCAATAAATTTTTGTTATAAAGAAAATATTTTTAATTTTAAGATTTCCCATTTCGTCAAAAAAGTATTTAGATAACATTTAAAATAAACGAAGTATTTTGTAATTATAGATATTCAATTTCATCATTATTCATAATGAATTAAAAAAAAAAATTAAAGCTAAAACGTTTAAATCCCTCATGCGCTCGAATTTATACCATAGTCCATGGTCTTTGGAGCGCATGCGTACATCATCCGAACGCGTACATCCTGTAGACGCTAAGCTAATTGCTTACACTGTATCCCTCCACGGTGTTTGTTTAATTTGTTGATTGGATATGTTACTTTAAACTTGGAATTAATACGAAATTCTTTGCATGATTTAGTAGTAAGTGTTTTATAATTTTATATTCTTAAAACTTGCTTATATTTAACACTTTTCAACAAGGTTGAAAAGTGTTTATGACTTCGGTTTGTCTGTCTGTCTGTCCGTCTGCCTGTCTGTCTGTCTGCGCTCTAACTCCCGTAAATATTTATGGAATTTCTTGAAACTGATATATCTTATTCAAGTTCACTATCGGACGGTTCCTATTGAAAATGGAGTTTATACCTCTACTGGTTTCTGTACAGGGACACCCGAAAGTATTTGAAAGCATTGTGTTCTATGAGAGGTATTTCTATAAACCATATTTTCATACCTTGACTGTTGACATATCTTAATGAAATTGAAATATGTTATTCAAGTTCACCATCGGACGTTCCCTATTAAAAATGGAGTTTATACCTCTACTAGTTTGTGTACAGGGACACACGAAAGTATTTCAAAGCATTGTGTTCTATGACAGGTATTTCTACAAAGCATATTTTCATACCTTTACTGTAGACATATCTTAATGAAATTGAAATATGTTATTCCAGTTCACTATCGGACGTTCCCTATGAAAAATAGAGTTTATACCGCTACTGGTTTGTGTACAGGGACTCTCGAAAGTATTTCAAAGCATTGTGTTTTATGAGAGGTATTTCTATAAACCATATTTTCATACATTTAGTGTAGACATAACTTAATGAAATTGAAATATGTTATTCAAGTTCACTATCGGACATTCCCTATTGAAAATGCAGTTTATACCTCGACAGTTTTGTGTACAGGGACACCCGTAAGTATTTCAAAGCATTGTGTTCTGTGAGAGGTATAAATCATATTTTAATACCTTTACTGTAGACATATCTTAATGAAATTTAAATATGTTGTTCAAGTTCACTATCGGATGTTTTCTGTATAAAATGGAGGAAATACCACCATCGGGTTATACACAGGGACACTCAAAAGTATTCCAAAGCATTGCGTTCTATGGGAGATATTTATATAAATCAAATTTTAATAACTTTACTTTCGACGAAGTTTTAGAAAATTGAAATATGTTATTTATATGCACAAAAGAATGCTTTGCATAGAATATAGCATAATTAGCATTAGATTTACAGGGTGACACAAAAATATCCATTTATATTAAGAGTTATTAATAAAAAATTGCTGGAATTTTACTTTCGTTTACATTAAGAGTTTTTAACATTTTCTAATATTTTTAAGCGTGAAAATGATTTCAGTTTGTGTATCTATCGATCTGTCCGTCTATCTGTCTGCCCGCGCTCTAACTCCTGTAAATATTTATGGAATTATCGAAACTGATATATTTTATTGAAGTTCACTATCGGATGTTCCATATTGAAAATGGAGTGAATATCTCTTCTGGTTTGTGTACAGGGACAGCCAAAAGCTTTCGAAAGCACTGTGTTCTATGAGTGTTATTTTTATAAATATTTTTCGTTTGGAATGTTCCCCATTTAAAATGACGTTAATAGGTCCTGTACAACTAGTTTGTTTACAGGGGAAAAAAAAAAAGCCAGTGCATTTTGTTTTAGGACAGAATTTTTTGAAAGTTATATTTAAAAGTCTTTCTACTGAAAAAATCATAATAATATTGAAATGTATTATTTATATTCTGAAATAATGTTTTGTACAGAATATGATATAATTAACGTTCTGATTTACAGGGCTACACTAAAATATTCAGAGAGATCAAAAGCTGTAATTATAATCTAATCAAATAGTCTATCTGTATATTTTTCAGTCCTTCTGTTTGTTGTGTGATAACGTAGGGAAAGAATATTAAAAGTTATTCGATACAACAATTACGTACAGTTGGAAAGTGTTACTAATCAATGCGTACTGCACGATTTTTCTTTCTTGTTTTAAACTTAATTTTACGTATATATAATTATAGGTTTCGTCTAATGGCCCGAAAGTATTGTTATATGTAAACAAACCATTGTTTTCATTTTTTATAGTCGCTTTTTTCGCAAAATGTTACTCAGTTTTCCGTAATATGATAATTAAACAAGTTTTCGAATTCATTATCATGTTTATCATTACTATTATTATGTTGTTATTATTGGTAATATGTCACCTTTTAGCTTAGGAAGTTTTGGAAAAATAAATTTAAATGTTTTGATTAGAGATCCTAACTAATCGAGATATTAAGAGATACTTCGATTAGAGTCCAAAACTTATTTATTGGAATAAAATAGCTGTATTATTCTTTTCAAAAAACAAAATCCGAAAAACTTTATTTTTGAATGATACAGCCTTGTAAAACGAAGCAACAAAAATCCTATATATGATAACATGGAAAGGGAGAAAGGGAGCTATCGCCTTAATTAGATACATCACATGTCTAATGTAATGGGATAATTGCGGAATGTTTATGCACTGTATTTATACATTATAACTGAATATTGTTAAATTTTAAATGAATTTGAATGTCTTAGTTGTGTATCATAATAATCATTTATAATGTTTTTGACGGATATAGCTAAGGTAGTATGAAAACTACTTTATATCAACAGGGTTGCGACGCTCCCTCGAGAACCTGGAATAGTCAGGGAATTTGAAAATTGACTATAAAACTCAGGGAAAAGAAAAAAAAAAAATCTGCCAATGCACGGTCATTTCCCCCCCCCCCTTTTTTTTCCCCATTAGCTTCTGCTATTTTTTTTTTTTAAACACCCCCACCCTTTTTTTTTTTGCTCATGTAAGGAATTCCTTATCTCGCTTATAAGCGACAAATGCTATCATTATATGCAACTTCTGTCATATGTAAATTTTGTGTTTACAAGTGGGACCTTAATTGTTTTGCCCTCAACACAGTCAGTGCTCAATATACGGTTAGACTGGAATTTTTTAGAATATACCTGGAAAACCTTTGAAAAGTCAGGGAATTTCATTCTCCTGTTTGAGTGGCAACCCTGTATCAAGCTTATACTGTACTCTACTCTAAATATAATAATGCAGCACAAGCAGTATAAAGAAAATAAGACTAAGCTTTACTATAGGGTACCCGTTGGCGATTCATGATGCTATGATGAGATTCAGTGTATCAACACTTTTTAATAGTAACCTTTCTGTATCGGAACTTCATTTAACTGTCTTGCAACTTTGTTTTTATTTTTCCGCCAGCTGCGCGCGTGTGTTTATCGTAATGCGGCCCAGCTGAATGATTTTTCTTTTTAATGCTTTTTTGAGATATAAAATTAATTTTTTGAGTGTATTTTATTATTATATCTTATTTTTTAAAAAGAGGAATTATTTAGGGGAAAAAGTGTATTCTAGTAATTGATGCAGTATAGATTTTCATGCATTTTCTTATTCATGTGCCATGAATTAGGAGTATCCAGTGGTGTTTTTTTTTTTTTTTTGTTTTAATATCGGGATAGTGACCACTGTAGTACAGATTTTTTATGCATTTTCTGATTCATGTGCTACGACTTAGGGGTATCCAGTGACATCGTTTTAGTCTTAATATTGGGATACTGACCGCTTTAGCATGAATTTTCAGATTCGTGCACGACGAATTAGCTGCATCCAGTGATTTTATTAATTTTTTGTTTGTTTTGTGATTGCTTCTGCACAGATTTTCATGCATTTTCAGATTCATGCAAGGCTGTAATTTTGAAAATTTGGGGCAAATCTCAAGTTATTTATTATACATCATTTATCATGTTGAATTTTATGCGTTAAAGCTTAAACGCTCTCTGATTTTTTTTTTTTTTTTTTTTTTTTTTTTTTTTTATGTGGTGATGTAGCTCAAATTTCTATTACTGTTCTAAATATTTAATTAATCTTTAAAATAGGCATAATTTATTTCAGTAAATTTCAAAACGAGCACCAGAGTGAAACAATAATTTATTTTCTTAAAATGTGTTTTTGATGTTTTGTAATGGTTCAGAGTATCGATTTGCAGTAATCGTCTCATTCAGTGAGATGTACATCAGCAACAGTGATAGGCGCCTTATAGTAAAGCTATTCCAAAAATAAGCTAAATAAAACTTACCAAAAGCTTTTTTACTTAGATTTCTTTTTCTTCTTTTTTCTTTTTTTTTCCCCATAGCAGTTAATTGTAAAAATGCATCTTAAAAATTAAACCCACTTTCAAGGCCTGCATTATTTATCATTAATAGCTTGCTCACACTGTTTAGTGACAGTTTGTTTATAATTTCATTTCTTACCAAATTTATGCAACTGAAAAACTATTTTCACAATTTGTCCGAAATCAAAATATTTTTGAAAAAAGTTCATCCTGAATGAGGAATTTGCACACATGGGGGATTTGAACAAAATCCTATTCTTCTGGTAGTTTTAGGCCCATAAATTTCAAAGAGTTTATTAAAAATGCAAAAAAAGTTCTCATTAATTTAAAAAAATAACTTTAAAATTAACCAAAAATCACGTGATTTCAAAACGCTGCCTGACGTCACACTTTATGATGCTTCAATGTTTACATTCTGTTAGCCTGGTTAGTAAGCAGCAATTCGTTTTAACTTTCGTAATTATTAATCGTTTAAGTGATTTCTGAGCATTTCTTTTTCATCTTATAATCATTCAATATCATTATCACCTTTTTCCATTATCATCATTTTCAAATGTTTTCTTTTCATGGCGGTTGTCCAATGTTTTCGTTTCATAGGATCCTGTGGAACGCTAAAGGATAACTTTTGAGAAGCGTTAGCCGTTGTATTAGTGCAAAATGGTACAACACAATATTTATACTACAATTTTTTATTATCAGTCATTATTATAACACAGAAAACTCATTTCACTGATTCAAGAAGCCAAGCAAAGCACGAAATCGAATGTAAACAACGATTACTTTCGTTTGTTGTCATAAAGAGTGACGTCACGATATGTTATACTGCGTTTTCTCTATACAGTAAATAGCACGATGTTAAAATTGTTATAAATCAGTCATTAGATTTCAAATAAAGAAAATGTATGTATTTTTTTCGTACCTTTTCATTTTCTATTAGAATAAAATCAGAAAACATGCAAATTGTCTATTGTGACTTTTTTGTGAAAGATTTGTATTATTATTATTATTATAGAATTTAATGAAATTCTTTAGTATAAATGTGTGATCTTGTTCTTTAATTATCGTATTTTGAATAACTGTCTATCATTTTGCATAAAAAGCGACTGTAGTGGAAACACTGGTTTGTTTATATTTGACAACATTTTTGTTCTTCATGACAGACGAAACGTGTAATTACATTTTAGGAAAAACTAATTGTAAGTTTTAAGAAAATAAAATTATATAGATATATCTTACCGCTAAATCATGGAAGGAGGTGGGATATCCGTAGACATTGATTAAATATAAACAACTCCTGCTGCCAGGGATCACACTAGAACATTTTAGCGGTACGAGCTGCCACAGGATTGGCATAATACTTACTGTGTAATAGTGTAACGGGTTTTATCAGTTTTTACCGCTTTCATTTATCTCAAAAACTTTGAGGATATATTTTAAAGTTTTTAGTTCTCAATTTCCCAATGTATTATTTAATATTTACTATGAAATTCCTACTTCTGCAATTTCTAAAAACCTTTCAAAAAAAAAAAAAAAAAAAAAAATTAAAGGAATGTTATAAATAGTTGGCCGAATACTGAGTAATTGTAAGAAAGAATAATTCATACATATGTGAAGAATTTTGCACATCTTGAAATAAAAAAAAAGTCTTTTAAACACAAAATTTAGTTAATTGACAAACAGTATATTTTCATGCAGAACTTTATTAGTGTATATACATAATTAGATTCATTGCTATATTTGATACTTTCAGTGTAGTGGATTACTAAAACCATAACTGACAACTTTATTCTTAAAATATTTCTCAGGTGCGAGATTATTCTTAGTTAATATAAATGTTATAAATACTTGGCCGAATACCGAGTAATTGTAAGAAAGAATAATTCATACATATGTGAAGAATTTTGCACATCTTGAAATAAAAAAAAAAGTCTTTTAAACACAAAATTTAGTTAATTGACAAACAGCATATTTTCATGCAGAAGTGCATTATTAGTGTATATACATAATTAGATTCATTGCTATATTTGATACTTTCAGTGTAGTGGATTACTAAAACCATAACTGACAACTTTATTCTTAAAATATTTCTCAGATGCGAGATTATTCTTAGTTAATATAAAAGTTCATATGCACTGAGACTTAATTTAAGATGCATGAAATTTACATATGAAATGAGAACATTAAAATAAATATTTTATAATTTCAAACATGATAGGCTTCATTAATCTTCAGATGTAGAAATGTTTTTGGGTCATAATTGGCAAAACAACAGGTTTGATTTTTAAAATATGTATTATATTGAATAACATTTTAGTGAATTTACTTTTATATACAATATATATATATATCGTAAAAGTGCCTTTACTCTATATTTAATTGCCCCCCCCCTTCCTCTCTGCTTTTCACATTAATTTTGTTTGTTCTTAAAATGCCAAATAAACACCTTTTATTTTCAGCGGTAGCCTGTATCCGAATAAGTGATAGTTTTTTAACATTATTTATTAATTTTTGTATATATAAACATTGATTTGTATTATATAAAATCGGACACTGGTTATATGAAAATGGAAACCGTAAGCTTCCTAAAATAGCATGAAATCACACTCAGGCATCATTTTTTATGCCTAACTTTTGACCAGATTTTAAAAAATCTATTTTGTCATAATAAATATTTTCTTTGTGATTTACAAAATACTAGTTTTTTATCACTAAAAAAAATTCTTACATTGTCAGTTACATGGTATTTGACTTATTTCAAAAATCAGTTTGCCAGCAGATAATTAAAAACTTTCTTCTACTATTTGTTCTGTTTTAAGTAAGTTTTTAAGTTAAGTTTGTGCAAATGTTTTCTTTGCATCACACTGTCTCTTTGCACAAATTCTCACTTAGTTGGATACTATGATACAAAATAACAATTTCATATATTTTACTCACAGTTTTGGATAGCCTGACGCAAAAGACAAATCGATTTATTGAAATAAATAATTTTAATTTATAATGCAAACTCAGTGAAAGTGTGATTATTTGACAGTATATTTGAAAATTAAAAGCACTGTTTCAATGTGTAAATATACTTTGTTAGACAAAAGAAAGGTAATTTTAATGGAATCTAAAAACAAATTTTTTAAAATGACACCGAGGTGTGGCTGGAATTTTTATATCATTCCTTTTAAAACTGTTATTTTGAAATTGAAATGCAACTGAAAAATCATCAGTGAGTATATTTTATATATTTGTCTTATCTCGAAGTTAAAAATATTATGTTTGCATTGTAAATATAAGTAAAAGAAAAAAGCAAATGATCAAATAAGAAAATCTATGTATATTTTAACTAATAGAAAAGCGTCACTTAAAATTTGATATCATTATTTTTAAGACCCATATTTCAAATTTTTATAGTGATAAAGTAGCTGCGTCACAAACTTTTAGCCCGTTAAGGGTTTTTGTACTGATACTATATACATGGAGATATTTCTTGTTTAGTCATTTTTTGAAAATGTTGTTTAATGTTAAGGACACAATGCAAGTAACAATTATTAGGATTAGTATTTATATCAAATATACTTTAACAAAGATGAAATATATTATATATATTTTATTATCTATATTAAAAATAAGTTTTTTAAATTCAAAACATATTACTTATTATTTCTCCATGGAAATAAGAGAAAATTAATAGAATTAAAATCCATTTTATTTTCAGAAGTCTTATGAGAAACAAAATTTACGCCACTGGATTAGATTATTACATTTCATCTTCAAAAACACAGAAATTTAATCATTTATAACTCTTAATAATGCTTGTATAATTATAATATCAAATATAAGGTTTAATGCTTCAATATTAGTTTTAGAGAACATTACTATAAGCATTTTTTTTTTTGTGTGTGTGTGTGTGTGTGCGTGGAAAATATTACATTTATAAAAAGTTTCTTATATTTGTTTAGATAATGAAAGTTGCAAAAAACACACTATTATCGACTATAGCTGAAACATTTATTTTTTTAAAATACATAAATATTACATTAGAGCGAAATTGTCTTTGTATTGAATACACTAAAGTAGAAATAAGAGCTTCACTTTATAGTTTGTCATAGCTTTGGTATCACTTTATAGCATGGTATTATTCCCATTGTAATTTTTCCTTTGCTGTACTAGCTTTATCACCAGCCATGATTCAAACAGCGACATATATTTAGAAAAACACGTCAACAATGATGGTCTAACTTTATAATACTTCCTGTCCATCACAATCAACCTACCTTTTGATTTCTAAGGCACCCCAAAGGGCCATTTCAGGGCGTGTGTCAGAACTGCCATGAAAAAACCCGCCTAGTAAGCGTCCCTTTTTTAGCTGCCACAACCACCAAGCTAAACTTTGTCAGAAAGTACTATCGTATCCAAGAAAAACCCCTACATACTTCACAACACACTGGAATTTTCTTTCCCGCACAATAAGCGAATTTTCGACCCCATGCGACCCCATGACACCCCATGACACTGACCTTGACTGATAAAGTCAACTCTCCCCTCATGTACTTTCCTGATAAATGTTGGGGAGGTAGGCAAATGCAACCTTTTAGACGTATAAACTGGTATTTTCAGAAAGAGAGTTCTATTCACCAAAAGCAATATATATTTCGCTAATTCCTGGGATTTATTTTTATTTATTTTTGTGAGCCAAATTCATTTAAGTTCAATTTTGATAAAAGAAAAAAAATCAGCTAAGATATTAATTATTTATTCTATTTCTATTTTATTTATTTAACTAACACAAACTAAAAAAATCTGGTGTGAAACAGCCACACGACTTCCATTACCCACTATTACACATATTATATGCATTTTTTGAGATAATGTGATCAGAAGATATGAAAGTGACCTAAAGAAGTAGAAACTTAACATTTTTCTGGTGAGATAAACTTTATATACATGTAAAGATATATAAAACGAAGCTTACCTATAGCGAAGAAAAAAAAAATGGTAGAGTTATTTTTTTAAACACCAATTTTTGAGATCTATCTAAACTTCTGACCTACCTAAACAGGGTAGCTGTTAATTTTCATCTCATAACTACGTGATGCATAAGAAAGAAATGGATTTATATAACAACTTTCAAGAAAATCGTTAGAGCCGTTTTTGAGATACAAACTTTTACCAAAACTCAATTATTGACAGGAAAGCAATAATTACATACGAAAGCATATTTAAAAGTGAGTTGATATGGCGAGTTTGAAAAAAATCCGTACAGCTGTTTTTAAAGGAACGCCCTCGCGAGACCTGAAATTGAGCTATTTATACAGGACGCCTATCAATTTTCCTGAACTAACGAACTATACCATTCGAAAGGACATCTAACAGAGTGTTTATATAGCAAATTTGAAGAAAATCGTTAGAGCCGTTTTTGAGATACGGACTTACGGTCCCACTTCCAGTTTTTCAATTTTCACCAAAATTTAGACAATTCGTCTGTACACCAGACTTGTTTCAATTCTAAAGTTCCGTAGTTCTATCTTTATTAGTTTCCGAGATATAATAGCCAGAAGATTCCACACAGACATACACACTGATCGATTATCAAAAACCACTTTTTTGGACTCAGTTTATCTTAGAACGTGTAAATCAGGTGAAATCTCGATATCGCATTTTCAGACCGAATACAATACTTCCATTACCTACGGTAGTCGGGTTATGGAAGTAAAAAAAAAAAAAAATTGTTAAGGAAAACCCTGTAACAACACCACGAATATTTTTGTAAGTTTTCGTGACAGTTAGATTTAATATTAATTTCAGGACAATTAGTTTAATTTAAATTTCATGACATATAGATTTAATTTTAATTTAGGAGAAAACAATTTTTTTTTTTTTTTTTTTTTTTTTTTTTTTTTTTTTTTAATTAAGTTCAAGGAAAAACAAAATTGAGGTTCCGTATTGAAGGAAATTCTTTCAAATTAGTTTAATTTTCTTTTTCGAGATTCTTTCTAAAAGAAATAAATGTTTAAAAATGAGATAAGAACGCCATCGATAGTGCAGAAACATCAGGACATTTTTCCTAGAATCATATCATATGTTTACTAGCATTAAAGAAAAAAAAAAGGGAAACTAGGGCAGATGTTTCTTTTCCGAGAAAATCGGACAGGGTTTCGTAGAGAACTTCTTATTACTCTCCCTTGAAAATGGCTAACAATAACGTTTCCAGAGTTTGTATGGAATGCTAACGTTACTTAATGGAAAGTTGTAATAAAACGTAAGTGCTGGGCAATTTTAATGCTAGTTCAATACATAGGGACTGTTTGGTTTTGGTATAGTGCTAGAAAATCTGGGGGGATTAGTTACGCATTACGATTTTCTCAGGCACTTACTCAGTCCAGAGGGTAATTTTCGGGGAATTGAGATAGGGATATGTTGTCCCCCCTGTGCGGGTAAGAAAGTTCCACCCTCCCTGGCTAAGGGGCTCTGAAACCAATCAAGATATTTTTGACGTAGTGGAGGTGGTCTTAAAACCTAGGGGGCGAGTTTATATTGGATAAGAAAATGTTTGTTTTAAAGAAATGGCAACAATGAACGACTGGGTTCACGTTTTTTGAGGGGAAAACATCAAATTGAGCGGGAAGTTCCATATACTGCAGACACACAATTTTTTTGCGCTCCAAAATGTGGGAGGGGGTGGCCGGCCACCTCCAACAGCGAAGGAGGTGCTTTTTGGATTCCAAAGGACCCGCAGCATGAAAAGGAGCTCGTGCTTTTCATTTGAGATAAAAAAAATTCGGCACAGTCTTGTCTTGGCGAGCGGATTCTGATGTCATTTCCAACGAGGAGTAGGAAAAAGATGAGATATTACTACTGGCGTGAAGGGCTAGGCTTACTTGTGTTCACCACCCAGCTCCTTGAAGCTCCTGAGGAGGAGAGAGCTGGGCAACACTGAGACCAAAAGGTATAAACCACTTAAGCCTAAGTGATAATCAGCGATTCTTTGGATGAAAAGGGAATATTCTAGGAATGAAAAGCCCTGCTTGTGATGTTGTTTTACTCTATAATACTCGAAACTTTGAGAATAATTATTCCTTTACTGGTAATCATACGGAATGCTAAATGGAATGGCAAACTTCCATAATCTGTACCGTAAGGTGGTTCTGCAATCTGCACCCTGAGCTGCTCTACAATCTGCACCGTTGCAAGCTTCTAAAATCCGTTCCCAGGTGTGCTTCTACAATTTGGGTCCTTGTGTTGGGAGTCGCTTTGCCCGCGCGCCTGTCCACTACGTTGAAAATTACGGCTGAGTTATGCCTTGGAAGATACCCTAACTACAACCGACATTTTGTTATCTGTAAGTCATACCTTTTATTTATTATTGATTTAATTTGTATGTCATTTGATTTTTCTTTAAAAATGCTATTGTGCAGTGTTATGGTTAAGCGTTAACTCAAAAGGGGTAACGTGATGTTAACAGGAAGAATATTAGTATAGGTATACTGTCATGTTTGTGTATAAAAAATAAAATAAAAAAAAGGAGAGTCTTTAACTCTGAAGGTGTAAATTAACTATTGAATACCTACTTGTTTTTCTTTATTTTATTTTATTTTTCTTTCTTTCTTTCTTTTTTTAATTAATTTAACAGGATGTAAAGTAATGGAATTTAAAGAAAATAAAAACATGTTTTAATTAAGTTTAGCTGAGTTAGATTTATTGTTTCATCAAAAAGATAAATAGTTGTCTTGCTGATAAGAGAAAATCTGTATTTAATATGTTTAGTCTTGACAGAAATATTTTTTTTCTCCTGTAGAAAAATTCCTTTTTATCACTTTTTAGAAAAATTTATAAATGATACTTAGATTAAAAATAATAATAATAATAATAATAATAATAATAAGAGAGAATAGGAGAAGAAATGAAAGTATTTCTTTTTTCTTTTTTTTAGAACAATCTCTCTTTGAGGGAGTTTTTAACTCGTATGATCCTGGATTAATTAAGATTATTAAGAAAAGAGATTGAGAAGGTGAATTACAGTGCTTTAAAAGTAAGCTAGAACTACAAATGTAGTAACTATTTAAAATTAAGACCTTTTAAGAAATATTTATAAGTCAGATAATGGCAGTGAGTTAGTTCAAGTTGATTTGGAATTGTGTTTACTACCCTAATTGCTTAATTTCTCTAGTAGCATAATTAAACTGCACTTTGTGCCTAAATTTATCTAAAAAGGTAATTCAGATTAGATTGTTAAAAAATAACAATTCCAAAATTGAGTTGAACTAGCATTTTTCCTTTTCAGGATGATTTAGGATGCAGAATAAAAGTTAATTAAGAATGACATTTTATTTATTTATTTATTTAATTTAATTTTTTATTTATTTACTTCTTTATTTAAGAGCTGTATTATCTGACACACACACACGCACACACTCACACACACACACACACACACACAAAAAAAAAGAGTTAAAAGTTAATAGAGATTGAGGAACAAATTAGTAGATTATAGCAAGAAGTATTGAGGGATTTTCAGTTTAAGTGTAGCATTTGTAAACTTTACGAATTAAGATAAGTTTAGCTATGTTAAATAGTTTCTGTCTGTGAAGTATCTATGTCATATCCTGTTACCCCTTTTTTCCCCCTTTACAACGCAGTGTACAAAAATGTGAATTAAATTTGTCATCAGAAAATTGACATTAAAAATTAGTGACAAAACTTCTAGCTACTTGAGATCTGGCCATTCTGGTGTTTCCTCTGTTGTATTGCATGAATGTTAACTTTATGTGAAAATTAAACTTTAGGTTGGGTAGAAAATCAAGGAAAACTCCTTGAACTTAAATCTTCGGGTTTTTTTTTTTTCTTTTCTTTGACTTCAATAGCTCCATGTAAGTTTAACAGAAGTCTTAAGTTTAAAACAATGATCCAAGTTACTTTTGGGATCTCTGAAATCTAATTAAGTATGTGAGAGTTTAAAAATGTAAAAATGTAAATAAAAATAAATATATAAATAAATAAATCCAAGCATTATGCACTATAGTAAGAATAATAGAGTAAGAGAAAGCACCAAAATAATATATATATATATATATATATTTACCTTTCACACATGCGCAGTGAAAACATTTCTCATAAAAATGCACATATTTCATGACATATTTCAGATAATTCTAATTCGATTGCAGTATATTGTTTCAAAAGTGTTTTATCAAATTGTCTGAAAGTAGGAATAATTTTTGTTTAAAATTCTGTATATTATAAATAGAAACATACTAATTTCTTTTGGAGATTTTAAATAAATGCTTATATCTCCGTTATTTAACATGCTATCATCACACAAATTCATCCACAAGTTGTACTAGGTCTATATTTACATATCCTACAGTTAGAGATCATTTCGTTAACTTAACGATACAGGATGATCCCAAACATTATTGATTTTGCTCAATTTGTTACCGGCTCTTCACTGAAAAACATGAGGAAGACCCAGTTCCTTAAATACGCAATGTTTGAAATTTTTAAATCGAAAAAAAAAAATAATAATAAATAAAATAATAAAAAAAAAACTGATCGTTTGCAAATCTTACAAAACTTATAAAACATATTTTTGGGCCGCGGTAGCCTGATCGGTAAGAGCAGCGAGTTCGTGATCGAAAGATTGCGGGTTCGGTCCTCGAGCCGGCCGAAGACCGTCGTGTACGCTAATGGCGACTGGTGCACTTTAAATTCCGTCGTGGTCGCAAAGTCCTCCAAGTTCCGATCAAAAATTATACCTCTGGCGGTACCGGAACATGGGTTTAAACTCAGCCTTGTCCCGGATCAAAATTCGAGTTCCTGTTGTTTGCTGGTGCTGCCATCTATCGCCAGCTTCTTGAGCTAAGACGTACTTCCTCCCTTATGGGCGCTCCTCTCTCAAACGGAATGACGCACCCCTCCTGCCTTAAACCCGGTTAGTTCCACTACCGGGGCTCGGATTTTCCGAGTGGCATAAGAAAAAACAACAACAACAAAACTTTTGAGCAGGAATGTAAAAATAAATGTTCGAAATCTTTTGGTGCATTTTTTTTTTTTTCTGGAATGAGTTCTTGCTTTGTTCTCTAAGCTAAAGGTTTTTTTTTTTTTTTTCTTAAGCTTGTACAACAAAAATGTATAACATAAATAGTTGTGATGTAGAAATCACATATGTTTTTAAAATTTCTGTTTAATTTTAATCGAAATCCATTTAACGTTTTATATAAGAACTAGAAAAGCCCCGGTTCGTGAACGAACCGAATTCTGAATGCGGGAAAAATTTTAAAATCACACTCGAAATGTACAAAACTCCTTCAGATGCTGCTTGCGTGCCAAGTCAAAGTTTGTTAATGAAATCATTTTTAAATTTATGAAATCAATGAAGGTAGTGAATCAACGAAGGTTTTGCCCGTTTCGCTGGTCACTATATTTAAAGGAAACTTTTTTCTATACTACTGGCCATTAAAATTGCTACACCAAGAAGGAATAATAATAACGGAATGAAATTTGTTGGACACATACATTATATCAGGAAGAACAATTGATTAAAATTTCAGGAAATTTCGAGTTATATGTTGAGAAAACAGTACATAAAGCAGCGACCTCTATGAGCAATAATAGCACTTATTTGCCTAGGCATTGAATCGAACAGTGATTGGATGGCATGTACGGATAGAGCACTTCATGATGTTTTAACACGATGCCACAATTCATCGATCGAAGTTACTGGTAAGTGGTGGGGGGCAGTCGATTTTCAATGATTAAACAGTCATTTTCATTGGTGCGAGATCAGGAAAACGCGCTTGCCAGAGCAACAGTCGATAACATTCTGTATCAAAGAAGGTCCGAACAATACAAACAACTTGCGGTCTTGCATTATCTTGCTTAAATGTTGCGCTTCGGAGGCCTTGAATATAGGGCAGAGCGATGAGCCTTAACTTGTCAGAAATGTAATGGCTGGTATTTAGAGTGGCCAGAATGAAAACAAGAGGTGATCGGGACGTGTATCCAATGGTACCACATACCATTAATCCAGGTGGTGACCCAGTATGCGGCTACCAAAATTCTGATTACCCTCAAAACTGCATCATTGATATGGGCGCCATTAATGTGTGATCAACGATGAACCTGGACGCTGGAATGGCGTGAAGTCACCTTTCAGACAAATCACAATCCTGTTTACAGCATCAAGATTGCCTTATCGGTATTTAACGGCATTATGAGTAATGCACATTGCCAGCTGGGATTCGACATCATTATACTGTCCATCATTCCCAATGATATTATGGTTTCCCATTGGATACACGTCTCGAATACTTCTTGTTCGTATTCCTGGCACTCTGAACAGCGGCCATTAAATTTCTGATGGGTTAAGGTCCGCCCCTCTGCCCCGTATTCGAGGCCTCCGTAGCGCAAAAATTAAGCAAGCTAATGCACGACCGAAAGTTGTTTGTATTGTTCGGACCTTCTTTGATACAAGATGTTATCGACTGTTGCTCTGGCAAGCGCGTTCTCCTGATCTCGCACCAATGAAAATGACTGTTTAATCATTGAAAAGCGACTGCCCCTCCCCCCACACCACTCACCAGTAACTTCTATCAATGAATTGTGGCATCGTGTTAAAACATCATGAAGTGCCCTATCCGTACATGTCGTCCAATCGCTGTTCGATTCAATGCCTAGGCAAATAAGTGCTGTTATTGCTCACAGAGGTCGCTGCTTTATGTACTGTTTTCTCAGTACATATTACTCCAAATTTCCTGAAATTTTAATCAATTATTCTTCCTACTATAATGTATGTGTCCAACAAATTCCATTCCATTATTATTATTCCTTCTTGGTGTAGCAATTTTAATGGCCAGTAGTGTATATCGCTTTATAGAGAAAAAATTATAAATAAATAAATTATGAAATTGCTCTAGAGCCCGCTTTGGTTCCCCGCTGCCTTCGGCAGCGACACACTCATTCGCAAACTCTCGGGTGCCTGTGTCTATTGTCTGTGACTATAGCTTACCAGTGGGCTTCCATTTGAGTGCTTATCAGATGACACTTTGGAAACGGACAGTATCGAAAAATTTGAAGTAGCAATTTTATATTTAAATCCTAGTTACATATGAACAACACTATACTTGGTGTACATAATATTTTCTTTCACGTTATTTCCTATATTTATTTGATTTATTCGATGAACGAAGAAATGACAACAATTTCGCGCCAAATATAATATTACAATGTGAATGATCGGTTACGTCTATCGCATGAGACACTTTTTGGGGTTATAATAGTATTGGTATATAGAAAAATAAATAATGAAATATGTAAACCTGATCATGGTACAGCCTTAATATAGCTCTCCTTGGCGACTTTTGAAATTTTATCGCCACTTTAGACAAAAATACATACTTTATGTGATTGTTTTTTCTTTTTCTTTTTCTTTCTTTTCTTTTCTTTTTCCATACCTGTTCTTTCTTTTCTGTTTTTTAATATTTATAATTTATTATATTTTTGATGCGCTACTTGGATTAAAGTGGCTTTTACGAAAGTGGAGACCTTGGCGAAAAATGTCCGATCTATTTCAACATCAAAATTTTAAATATTACCCATGATTATCAATAAGTAAAGATCTTTAATGTAATGCTGAATTAGCTTTCATTCCAAGCGCGATTCATCTGTGCCAAAAACATACTATTTAAACAAAAGAAGAAAAAAATCTAAAATTGAGGTATATTATAATTATTATTATTTATTTATTTATTTGTTACGCCATTTATATATATATATATATATATTCATATGCATGAGCAAATTTAATATTATATATTTTTTATTTTTTGCGTGAAAGCATATTTAATTTTATGCTGAAAAAAAAAAATCACTTGCAATTTCTTTTTCTTTCTTTTTTTATTTGGCAGCAATTAAGAATTTAAATGTCCAGTTTTTAAGCTATTACCAGGTTATTATTTTCATATTTCAATTAATTTTAAAAAAATCTATTCAAATTTTCGTTGCAAATAAGGTATCAAATGAAAGGGGCAATTTTTCTGAATCCGTCGGATTAAAGAGCTTATCGATCGGACAATTACATTTTTTTAAAATTAACTAAAATATGAAAATTTGGTGGCAACTTGCGTCCACACTTAGACAAAGAGAGTGCAAGGAAACCTTTTAGCCGTTTATATATATAGATTTGTTATTAATGTGATGGAGAACATGTTAAGTAATCTGATTTTTTGTACTTTACTTATATCATTAACAGTGCAACATTGTACGGTGTAAATCCATTTCGACCAGTAGCTAAGTAAATTAACTTGTCGTAACACATTTACGCGATTAAATTTAACTAAAAACATTTTAAATTAATATCAAGTTACAATCCATAAACATTCCACTATTTATTACTAAATCAGTTAATGTAACAGTTACACTACAATATAAAAAAATCGAATCTTACTTGTGAAAATAAATAAACATATAAATCATTCTTAAAAATTATTAAACTCACAAATACAATTATTCTACTGTTTACAAATGCACAATATTACTTTTATTTTATTTTATATTGAATATTAATATTTTTGCTCTTATGAAAAATATTTACTGAATTCGACTCTTTGTTTTTCAATATCACGTGATTGATCAGACAACTATTTCATTTATTTAAGGTTCATTTATACTTCCATTAATTTTTGAAACTCTCGTGCAACTTTATCTAAATTGATTTTTTACTCCATTTTCATGTTTTAATTTTTTCATGTGCATGAGGAAATTTAATATTTAATATATTTTTTTTTATTTATTTTTATTTTTATTTTTTTCGCGTGGAAGCATATTACATTTTATATTGAAAAAAAAAAAGTCTTTATCAGTTAATTAATTAAGTAATTAAGTTTTCTTTTGGCAACAATTAAAAATTTAAATGCCCATTTTTAAAGCTTTTACCAGGTTATCATTTTCACGTTTTAATTAGTTTTAAAAAATCTAATCAAAATTTAGTTACAAATAAGGTACCAAATGAAAGGGGCAATTTTTCTGTATCCGTCGTATTAATTAACTTATCGATCGGACAATTACACTTTTTAAAATTAACTAAAGTATGAAAATCTGGTGGCAACTTGCGTCAACACACGGACAAACTGTCCAAGAAAATCTCTTAGCCGTTTATATAGAGAGAGATTTACTCATGTATTCAATATTAATCTTTAATTATCCGTTGAATTATTTCACCATAAAAAAATAAATGTGAAAGAAAATCACTCTGAAAGCAAAATCTCATGATATCATTATGCCTTATAAAGAATAACACATGGCTTATTTCATTTTTATATTCCTCCCGAATCATAGTCTAATCGGTAAGGTAATTTTATTGAGTTGGTAAAAATTATCCATGAACAGAATTAAATTATATCTATATTTAAGTTCTGTTGTTCTGGTTTCTCATTTCTCATTACTAAAGTTTGGTGAAATTGAAGGGTTAAGGGATGTGACAGTCCTGTTCTGTGCATTCAAAATTATTTGTTTGATTAGAGTTTAACGTATCTTAAAAAATAAATAAATAAATAAAATAAAAACACTTTTTTATGTATTCTTGCTGGCGAAAAAATTAAATGGCAATATGTAATGATATTTTGAATTTGTCTGGAACTTCATCATTCTTTTCTGATCGCTCCAGCTTAGAGCACCTACGAATATAGACCTTGAAAATAATTATCCGTTAGGGACATCTTCCCCTCTTATTTTATGCAGAATTTCATTACAAAACTTTGTGCACATTTTTGTGTCGATCTTCATTGATTTGGGGAAGTTGCTTTTTTAACACCTGTGGGTAAAATCTTGGGTATTTTAATGGAAGAGATGTAAATCAGATGACCAGCGGCAATCAACGCAAGAACAAGGAAACTTATCACTTATACGGAAATATGGCGGCGTAGCGGAAACTGTCGAATGGAAACTTCACTGCATGCCTGCATAACTACATCACAGTTGCCTTTTTTGATATTGCACTTACGCCTACATTTTCCCTTCATGAAAGTCGTATTATCATTTCGAGCCTAAACAGTTGTAGTGAGATTTTGGAATTCACGATGCTTTCCTACAAAGTTTTAATTTTTTAATCTCTTCTGATACATTATAAATAAAAAGCTTTGAATGAACACCATAAAATGCAAGAACTAGCAACTGTTTCGGGTCGAAAGAAAACACGACCCTTCTTGAAGCGAACAAAGTAGCACGAGCTCTACAAAGAAAGCGGCTGCAAACAAAGTATTGTAGTTGCATTTCAAGGATGAGCCTCGAAATTGATTTTTATCTAGTATTTACTTTTAAAATATTCTGATTTCATGATTTTTTTTTTTTTTTTTTTTTAATTTTCGTAACACATGATAGTTTCATTTGAAAGAAATATTTTAAGTTATTTTGATTTTATATTTATTTTTAATACATGATACATAATATTCTTGATATTGTCATTGAATATATATAAGAAATTTTTAAGTGTTAATTTTATTTATTTTTAATTATCTTTATAAACTGATTCTATAAACTATTTATAAATTAAAAATTTGTGCTTTTTTTAAATTTTAGTTAAAACAAATTTTAAGTTTATGCAAATTTGCAGATTATTTTTTACAATGAATTAATATTGTCAAATTGTATGACAACGTTTTTTTTCTCATAAATTCAGTTTAATAATTTGGCCACAACGGCCATACTATTCCTAAATCCCATTCCTCATTTCATCCTCATTACTACTACCATCACAATTTGATAATATTTTGGATTAAATCCACATAGTGTTGCAAATACGGAAAAGAAAAATCAGAACCGAAGCTACGATTTTACACTTAAAATATACTTATTATTATCTTGGCAAATTAGAATTAAATATATTTTTTTTATTAATGAATAAAATCTTTTTCTTTCATGTCCTTTACTGAAAAACTGATCTGCTACCGTTGATATTATATTAATATAATTAAATTTTTGTAATCTTTCATTTTGCGTGAAAAGTAACGAACAAATTGCACATAAAACATAAAACGAGTGCAAAGACAGTAATCCAATTTGGTAGGAAGGAATTCAGTTGTGGGATTAATTCACATGTATGAAGCTTTGTTAAGTATTATAACAAATATCGATACTATCTTATTTAAAAGTATTGGTTCTTTCGATAATTTATATTAATTTTTTCTCTCTTTTAATTACTATTAACATTCTTTTGGTCGCATTCACAATATAATTAGGAAAAGCTTAGGGTTTTAATTTTATTATGAAGGGTACGCTTAAATTTTATGTATTGAAATTTCATGAAATTTCACCCCCCCCCCCCCCCACACACACACACACCTTCCATCTAACCTTAACATAATTGATTAAAACATGGGTTTAAAACTGGTTAAGAGCAATACAAAATGATAAAGCAGGAATGTTTTATCTTTATGCCATGAAAAGATTTTGTCCCACATTATGTATCAGTGATCCGTAAAGTTTGACGGATAATAATTAGTATTATTTTAAAGTATTACATTAAGTAAGTACATTACAAATTTATATATATACGCAAATAATTTGTCTAAATATTGAAAAATAAATTTTATTATAACTTTTAGGAATTAATGCTTATAAAGATAACACTATTTATCAAATTGATTATTACAAAAATAGCATAGATTGACTTGCATAAAATTACATTTTAACTTATTGAACACTTGTCTTCAATCTATGCATGTAAAGGCGAATAACAAACAACTCATTCAGAATTGTTAGAAAAAATGAGAATCTGCTTGCGTTTGGAGAATGTTTCCATCCATAAAACTAATTATGAACTTTCTGTAAGAATAAATTAAGGACATAGACAATAAAGCTTTAGTTAAACCATTTTTGGCAGCTGTTACTGAAACTTGCTGTGAACAAAAGCTAAATAATATAATATATATTGTCTAACTATTGTAAAAAGAAATCTAAAATTATATTCAATACAGTTTGTTGAAAGTACTGAATGCGTTTTAAAATGTTCTATTTTTGTTACATTAAAACTTTAGAATACTTTTACGAAAGAAAATCTTAAAATAGAATTTATTTTCGGGAATAAAATAGCGAAATAAATAAGCGAGAATACAATAAATTTCGAGCAGGGATATTATTATTTAATTATTTTTTCTGCATGCGTAAACAAGAAGTAAAAGGATTATATTTTGAAAGAAGAATGAAAAGATTGAAAGTGATAAATCTACGTTTTCCGTTTAATGCAATGCCAAACTTTTATAATTTTATTAGTTAAATAAACTGTACCGCATTAATCAATATATATATATATGTATGTGTGTGTGTGTGTGCTGATTGCTAAAATTTTAAAAAGCTATGCATCAATAATTTTAAATTATAAGGATATTGGGAAAAAAAAAGAACTGTGTAGCTAAACAATTGTGACTTTCTTCTATACTGAATAGCAGAAAATATTGGATGCGTAAAAACTTTCGACTTCCAGTTTTCGACGGATTTACACGTTTTGACAGGTCTAGAACACGATTTTATCATTTTTAGAAAATGTATGTCGGTCTGTCTGTCTGTGTGTGACAAAAATTTTGTGGCAACTTTATCTCCAGAACTACTGATCAGAATTGTATATAAATTTACATGTAGATGCGCCTTGACCTAAAATATTGCCTATTAACTTCTGGTGTCAACGTTCAACAGGTGGCGCTGCTATACAGCGATTTCCACAATTTAGGGGTACGCTATATCTCAGGTTCTATCGCGTATAATTAAACAAAACTTGATATGTAAGAAGGCCATTATGATACATTATGCTGATTCAATTTGAATTTTTATCGGCCAGCAGGTGGCGCTGCTAGATAGCGATTTCCACAATTTAAGGGAAGGCTATATCTAAGGAACTACTGCACAGATTTTCATATACATTTATATGTAGATGCATCTAGATATAAATTAGTACTTACCAACCTTTAATGTCAACCGCTCAACAGATGGCGCTGTTACACAGCGATTTCTACAATTCACGGGAAGGCTATATCTCAGGTTCTATTGCGTATAATCAAACAAAACTTGATCTATGAGACATTACGCTGATTAATATTGGATGTTTATAGGCCAACAGATTGCACTGCTGTACTGGAAATTTCCTCGATAACGGAAAGACTATACTTCAAATACACGAAACTTGATATGAGAGGTAACTATTATACAAACGCATTTATTGACAATAAAACTGTCTTTCATTGTGTATTTAGTGTTAGTTTTCTCTAAGATGAAAACCATTTGCATTCATAATGTTATATAATTTTAATAAATAATAGTTTTAATAATTTATTTGCCTTTAGTGAATTTGTATGGGAAAATATAGAAGAAAGTCTTGTGGTGGCCACAACATAATAATTTTTGGCATCAATTTGTTCATTCTTTTTAATAATTTTAAGGTTACAATGTGGTTTTTATTTAATTACTTTTGAAACAATTATCCGATTGAACTAAAAATATATGGCGTTAGCTAGATTTCGTTCTAATTAATTAGTGTACCAACTTTTGATAAAATCTAATAATCTGGACAAATACAATGACAAACTTTCAGCTTTATACATTTAGATAAAAACAAAAATGTTTGCACGTTCCTCCAAGGTGATAGATAAATGATGGTAACAATGGCAATATCGCTGTTTGAAAGAAAAAGTGCAACTTATTGTACTTTAAAAAAATAAGGAAAGAAAGAAATTGCATGCATTTTTTAAAATTTATAACTTATTAAAAAAAAAAAAAAAAAAAAAAAAAATGCTTGTCAAGCCAATCCCGGCCCCGTGCAGACCTTTAATCATTGTGTCTGACGATTACTTCAATTTTTTCAAAAGTGCCTGCAGCGACATTGCAAGTGCCTGCATTGTGGAGGTAAACAGTGTGTTACATGTGTGTCATACTGCATTGTAGTATTGTCATATTGTATAGTAGTTGATTTAAGTGATTTTTTTTTAGATTTTTGATAGGAGACAGGTAAGTGGTAATCGTGGACGATTACCAATTTACGCTTATATCAGATTAAAATTCTAAAAATTCAAAGATGGCCATCTGCATCAACTTGTCATGCTCTACACTGAAAATTGCAAAGCAGTTTTTCTGTACTGAATGGTCATCTGCCAAAACGTCTCGCACTGATGAGTGTGACATTAATAAAAGCAATTGGGGTGCTTTTTTATTTCGCCAGTGCAATCTTAAAATGACGAAGGTAAAATGTACTCGATTCTCTATAAGATTTTTATGTGATGATTTTTTTTTTCCTTGCTATAATTAAAATATGAAATGTATTATAAAAATGATTATTTTGTCATATTAAAAAAATACCAATGCGAAATTAGAAGATGCTGTCATTCATATATGAATTTAAGTGTGACTAAACTATTTTTTGAAGTCAAAATATATCCAAAATATTTTAAAATATGTTTTTAATATAAAAATAATAAATACAGTTTAAAGACAAAAAGAAATGCAGTCAATACTACGGATTACGATCTTATTCCGTTTGCGTCAGTTGTATGATTTTTGGCGGCTTGCTTGTAACGGCAATTGTTGCCATTATAGTTATTAGTTTAAATAATTTAAAAAAATCTATTTGTCATAATGATTAAAGAATTGCGTTTTTTGATTTATTTTTTTTTTCTTTATCTGGGGATACTAATTTTGAAAAAATTATGGATATTTCTATTTTATATAACCATTTAATGCTCCTTAAATGCTATTTAAGCTGAACATTAATTCCTTTTTCAATTGTCATATGAAGAAATTAGCGAACAAACTATTAAAAAAAAAGAAAGAAAAATATATCAGAATGTCCCAATGAGTCAGTATTTATGATAAACAAGTTAAACTATATTTATTGATCCACGTATGAATATAATAATTCTATTTACAAACATTTCTGTGATAAAGCTATCAATGTTACTGTACAACATCTATTCACTAATTAAGGGAGACTGACAACTATGAAGTAGATTCTCCAAAAAATTAGTAAAAACATTTCCCAATGAATTTCAGGATCGAATATAAACAGTAGGCCGTTAAATTAAAGTATACTAGTTGATGCCGCATTATAAACTTTATTTGAAGAACTTTCATAGTGCATGGTGATGTTACAATCATGTTTCGAGAATGAAAGGGCATGTGGTGAGAGAGAGGGCTTTTGACAATACGTATCTTTAGATCAGTAGTTTAGGAGCGAAGTGTGTATTTCACTTAATGACTATCATAGGCAGATTGTCAAAATACGCCAAGATTTAGAAAAATATGGCCAATCCATAGCCAAACACAATCCATATGTCTCCCGAATATTTTAATATAATTTTTTTGAATTTAGACAGTTCGTTACAAAAAATTATGCCAATCACTTATGCCAAACACATGTGAAACACATTATGCCAATCACTTATGTCTCCCACATGTAAGAGTTCTAGTAAAATTTAATTATTTTATTTTATGTGTTATAATTTATTTTCTGTGCAGAAGTTTAGGAACCAATTTTATTTCAATACATTGAATTCATTACATTACATTCAATACATTACAATACAATGAATTACCATTTGAATTTCTCAAAAAAAAAAAAAAAAAAAAAAAAAAAAAAAATTAAAAAATAAATAAATAAGTAAATAAATAAATAAAATAAAATAAAATTTACCTTGACAAAATTTTAATTTCAGTGCATAAAATCTATGTGAACTTGAAATAGATTTAACAAAAGTACAAACCAGAAAAATTGTCAAAAACAGCAAAAAATTTTTAAATAAATATTGTTTTTAGAATAAAATTATTACTATTCTATTAAGCCTAAGTGATATTTATTATAATTTATTAAGAACAATACTGTATGTTACTCGAATAATTTTTATAATACTGCTCAGCAAGAAATAGTCTTAAAAAATGAAGAGTCAATCAGCCACATACTTCTGCAAAGACTACCTCTTGCAACACACAGATGCTTTCAAGACGTCCCCCAAAATGCATCTGTTTAGCAAAACATAAATATAAAAACATTATTTTAATTGAGAAATTTTAAATAAATAATATTTAATTTAAGCTGAACAAAAACTTTTTAAAAGAGTTTTAATTATTAAACAAGAAATTATTTGTTAATAAAAAATGTTTTCTAAAACGTACAGAATATGTAACGAATATTTCACTTTTTATCTAATTCTTTATTTTTATTTGCAACCTAAATAAGCTCTAAAAATATCAGAATTTACTGCAAGTTGACAAAAATATATTTATTTATTTAATTGCTTTTTGTGTGCGTGTGTATTATTATTTCAACTATTTTTTGTGAAAAATTCCTTGTAAAAACTTAATAAAGAAAAGTCTAAAACTACATCTCCATATGTGGACGAATAAGATATCAACTAAATAGGTCAGAGAAAATTTTGTGAAAGTGTGTGTGTGTGTGTCAAACATTGGGCTGTGAGGCCAAGTTTGAGAATAATGCAGAAAAACATCGTAGAACAAGCTGTAAGGTCGGTGTGTAGTAGAGTTCACATCAGCATGGCGCTACAGCTAAGTTCACAAATTGCGAAGCGCGAATGAATAAGGAGAAGTAGTAGAATTGAATGAAGTGAGTGGAATGGATGAATCTTAGATATAAATATGGATGTGTGTTGGAAAGTAAGAAGGTAGGAAAGTGTGTAGAGGAGAGTAGGAGAGTGGTGCAGAGTTAACGAAGAAATTGTGTAAAGTTAGGTGAATTTGGGGAATCCTGTCACCGGCGGAGCATTGCGGATCGGCAGAGAGCAATCGTCGACATTATCGGTAATGGTGAGAATAAGTTACGTTTATTTAATGATTTATCGAAGTTATCCCCTGAAGCTATTTAAGAGTTATTTCTGAGTTAACCCAACACCCGCCTTGAACTTGATCTTTAATAAACTTTGTTTGTATTTAACTTTGTCTCGTGCTCTTATCATTTACTACTTAAGTTAGATTAAGTAAATTTGAAGAATGGAGACCACGTATTCCTCACAGTGTCGCCCAGTTTCGTTCGACCCCCCCCCCCCCCCGCTCGGGTTTACTTTACCGGCTCAAATAATGTACTTGAATTTTTCGAGGAATTTGAACAATATTTTGAAGTGTGCAAAATTGATATTGCTGATAGATTTAGTTGGCTAAAATACTCCTTAAAAGGAGAACCTAAAATGTGGTACGAACTTATTGCCTCTCGTTCATTGGGTCAAAACCCCACTTATGAAGATTTGAAAGAAAAAATTATAAGCACCTTTTCCTCAAGTGCCGATAGAGCAAAATTAATGCAGGAACTTTATACGATTAAAATGTCGATTTTTGATAAGCCGACAACCTTTTTTCTGTGTAAACATGATTTAATTAAACAATTGGAATTAAATTTATCATTCTTTGAAAGGTTGGATATTATAAACCCGCTGTTCACAATCCAGGTTCAAGATTATCTAGATTTACAACCTGCCGCATCTATTGATAGTCTGTTTCAAATTTTAGATAAATATCATGTACGTCACGCTGCTAAACCTGCGAATAACTCTGATCACCCGCAGGAACCCGTAAATGTTCAAAATGAACACCGAGAAAATTTCGCCCCCCGCCCCCTCCAACTGATAACTTCAATCGCCCGCAAAATGCTACTCATTTTCAACAGCCCAGCAACAGTCATTTAAATCAACCAAGCTCTTATAATACTGAAGTTAAATCTATATTTTTAAATTCAATTTCTAATTGTCCAGTAAATTTACCTCATTTTAATATTATACTGCATGATGTAGTTATGCCTGTCTACAGCGATACTGCCGCTGAAAAATCTTTTCTAGCTTCTGACACTTATAATAAATATTTTTCCTTCAAACATTTAAATCCCACTTCTCATAATATAGTTACGGCTCAAGGAGAATTATGTGTAAGTCGGGGAGTGATTACTCTTAAAGTACAGTTTAACGAGTTTGAAGTGCTCTGGCCTTTTTACGTACTGGAAAACTTACAATATTCTTGTATCGTTGGCCTCGATTTTATGAAGAAACATAACTTTAAGATTAATTTTGTTAGAAATACTGTATTTATCGCTGATACTTATATGCAACTTAAGCTAAGCGAGCGAACTCGAAATGAAAATACTTCTTTAAATCTTCTTTCTAATGATAAATCATACTTAAATACTAAACCGGTCAGGTCCGGAAAGTTATCTCATTTAACAGAAATAGTTGTAGAAGAAAATTAAATTAAACTTAAGGTGGCTACTAAATCTTTCTCAAATGAATCAAATTCTTGTTTTTTAATCTGTTCAGCCAACAGATTTAGTTATTAGTTTAAATGAAAATGATGTTAAATTCCATTCTGCTACTAAATCTTTCTACGTTAAGGCATTAAATTATCTTCTAAAACTGTCAAGTTGACAGATTCACATATTTTTGCTGAAAATCAAGTAATTGAAAATGCAATATTAAAAAGCTGTGCGTATCAACATTTAGTAACTAATTTACATGAAAATGTCGTGAATGAAAGTGACAGATTAAAGTATTGCCACGTTAATTTTCAACCTGCTAACTTACTTGAGCATACGCGTTCGGATGTTTTTTCCCGAACCATTTCTAGTAACTGTGGTTCCGACAACATAAGCGAGACTAACTCTCTTCATGGGCCTTTGCACTTTAATCTAATGAGATATTTTATAGAGTCAGCTGATCCTTCCGCTGGAACTCTAGATATAGAGAAGATGCCATGTTCGAGCCCACCCCAGCAATGTGCCGCTCCTACGCCTGACTCCGTTCTGCAAACCGCCAGCCCTGAGATTTCTCCGACAAGTTCACAGACCAGCCTGTCTAAGATGTTTGATCCTACTGATGTTACAGCTAAAACCTTAAGTCAGGTCATATCGTTTCTTCTTATTTTTTTTTTTTTATTATTCTAAAGTGCTTTTCTATTAGAGCTGTACCAAAATGTGCGACATGCCTTGAAGCCTTTTGGACTTTCGAACTTTGTATGAAAGCAAAGGACTTTCTCAAGCAAAAAAATGCAAAATTTAAAATTACTGCATGAACTTTCATATTGAAATTCATGTTTAAGCTTCTATGTCAGCCTTTTTGTTACTTCTTAATCTATATTTTATGTATGTACGTTAAGTTCTATTACTTTTTAGCCATCGCCTGCAGAGTGGGTAATATGAAATATTTTTTCTTAGCCCTTTGTAAAAATTTCCCCCCTTTCATATTTCTATAAGTAATGTATTTGTATATATAAACTGAATATTTGTAATTGTAAACTTTTGTATACGTACTAAAAGTTTATCTGTATATATGTTTTAGAGTGGGGGACGAAATTTTTTTTAAGCTATATGCATGTAATTCGTGTTTAACTCTAACATTAATAAAACTAACAATTTAGTTTTTTTTCGCTCATGCAATAGCCAGGAGGGAAATAATTATGTATAAACTATTTTATGTATACGCTTCGAGACATAGTCTCGATTAATTGACTCCAAGGTGTAGTTTAACTTCTCTTTTGAATTTGTTACTGTGAGAAGTTTTTGTATTATAGAAACATTCTTTCTGATGCCCAAATCCTCTCACTCTGATCTTAACCGGGATGGACTGCCAGGATAAACTGATGTTAAAGTATCTGTCTGAATTAAACCAAGGATGGAAAGCCTCGCATTTTCTGATGGCCCAAGTAGTAGCTCACGTTTCTTGCTCCTAGACTGTCTTTCTGATGTCTGCAGAATATTCATCATGTTATAAGTTTACCTGTCTCGAAGGATGGTTTACTTCAAAATGGATTTCAAGATTTTTTTTAACCGATTTCAAAAAAGAAGGAAGGTTCTCAATTGAAACCATAAGTTTTTTTTATGTTTGTTAGCTCATAACTTCTGAACGGACCTCCGATTTTGATACTTTTTGTTTTGTTGAAAAGGTCTTGGTCTGAAATAGTGTAATATCTTTACAATCTAAAGAAAATACAGAGTGCCCAAAGAAATCAGTCCCAACTCTTTTAACGGCTGCAGTTATAGTGTTCAAAATGGTATGTACGTATAGCAAAGTAGCCATGCAGTACAAGGTTAAACCGCTTGCAGCGCAACCTGGTGGAAAATAGCGGAGTTAGTGTTACTATCTCGAAAACGGTTCTAGAGAAAAAAGTGAATTACAAAGTTGAAAAGTATCATCGATTTAGTACAAAAAGATAGTTTAGACATTCATGCTAGCGTTCCTATCTCGGAAACGGTTCAAGACAGGGGGAAAAAGTGAATTATAAAATTTCAGGGCATCATCGATTTAGTACGAAAAGATAGTTTAGACATTGATGCTAAAAATGCATTGCTAAAAACGTGCATTTGTTTGTTCGCAATTTCGTACACTATGCACACTTGAGCTTCATTGCACACATTGTAGCGTAGCTGGTTAGACATACGTTATATAAGTTCAAAATACGGTTACTTGATACTTTTTGTTTTGTTGTAAAGATCTTGGTCTGAAGTAAGTCCCATAGTAATATCTTTACAAACTAAAGAAAATAAAGCGTCATCTGGTGAAAAACAGCGGAATCAGCGCTCCTATCTCAAAAACGGTTCAAGATGGGAGAAAAGTTAGTTACGAAGTTGTAGAGCATCACCAATTTACTACGAAAAGACAGTCTTTAGACATTATTGCTAAAAATAGAACGCTTAAAACTTTAAGTTGTTTCTTCGCAATTTCCTACACTGTGCACACTTGAACTACGTTGCACAATTTGCAGCGTAGCGGATGACACGTATACTCTGTGGTTCAAAGTACTGTTACTCTAAACGGTCACATCGATTAGCGCAAAGTCGTTTTCAACCAACTTCAGAAGAGAGGGTGTTCTTAATTCGAGCTATGTGTTGTTGTTGTTGTTTGTAAGCTTATAACTTCGTAAGAGATGCTCTAATTAACCGACTTCAAAAAGGAGGAGGTTCGCAATTCAAACCGTATGATTTTTTTTTTTTTTTATTGTTAGCTCATAACTTCTGAACAGATAATCCGATTTTGGTACTTTTTGTTTTATTGAAAAGGTCTTGGTGTGAAATAGGTCCCATTGCAATATCTTTACGATCAAAAGAAAATACAGGGTGACCAAAAAAGTCAGTCCCGACTCTTTTAACTGCTGAACAGCTGCAGCTATAGTCATAAAAGTGGTATGTAGGTATAGTAACGTGGATATGTGCTGCGCGATTCAACCGCCTACAGTGCCACCTGGTGGGAAAAAGTGCAGTTAGCGTTCCTTATTCGGAAACAGTTCAAGACAGGGAGAAAAAGTGAAATATAAAATTGCAGAGCATCATCGATTTAGTACGAAAAGATAGTTTAGACGTTAATACTTATTAGACAGAACGCTTAAAACGTGCATTTGTTTGTTCACAATATCCTATTCTGTGCATACTTGAACGACATTGCATATATTGTAGCGTAGCGGGTGACATTTATGCTATGTAATATTCAATGTATGAAGATGAGATGATTTATTTTTAATACATTTTTGTTGTCGTAATGATCTCGGCCTGAAATAGGCTTCATTATGATTTCATTAAGATATAAACAAATTACAGGATACTCACTAAAGTCTGTTCTCACTTTAACTGCTGAACGCATGCAGCTACACTGGTAAAAGCAGTATGTAAGTATCGATGTTGAAACTTCTGTCCGTCAGCTGCAATGCATATTTTGCTCTTTGTTTGAACTTTACGCTGCGCAATTTTCAGCGCATTTTCAGCGCAGTGAGTGACACGTATTCACTGTAAAGTTCAATATATATGCCTAATCGCATTTTTGGTTACGAATACAGCGTATCCGTTCTTTACATTTCTAAAGACTTTTTAACTTATGTTCATTCAATAGATAGTTTTTTGCTCAAATCCGATAAAGGAAAGAAAAGTGACACAATTTAAAAATGCAGCATTTGAGAAAAATCTATTTAAAAATAGCTTGTCTAGAACAAAACTGGCACAACTGTCTCTCGAGTGGATAACTTTCTAGATGGAGATCTAACTTTTTTGTTCACATTGGGTGCACTTCATGTATTTTTCAGTGACATAAACCATTTTTTGAGTTATGTCACTTTTTTTGGAAGTTGTGATTTGTGAAACTGCCGTCGAACGTCTTTTGATGTTCTGCTATATGAATAAGTTTTCACTGAAAAGAAAAAAATAAAATCTATTTGTAAAAAAATAGAACCAACTCCAAAAAGCAACTACTATTTAAAAAAAAAAAAATGTATGAAATGATACTAAATTGCGCCTAAATGTATAAAATAATTTCCTTCGCCAAACAACCTATAACACTACAATTAATCATAACTTTTGAAGTCGGCGCAAAATTAAATAAAAATTGATACGTTTATTCAATACAAAAATCAAATCCTATTCAAAATACACATCTCACATTGTCACCAGCAAAACGCAGCCGAAAACAATTTTGATTCAAGAAAACAAATAAGATTTCGTAAGCAACAAAAGTTGGCGTAGATGCTGGTATCTGACGTTCTTGGTGAAAGAAAAATCGCAAAATTATCTGGCAAACATATTTAATTTCTTTGGGATATCATGATTAATTTGATAAGGTATATTAAGAGAGTAATCAAGAATATGAAACAATACTTCGTACAAAATATATTATGAAAATATACATCTTGCGTGTATATTTTTGCAGTACGTTTTGAACGCCAAATCTAAAAGCCACCAAGGATGATAGTTATCAAAGTTACACCAAATTTGCAAGGGAAACTCTAACTTCGTAGAAACATAAATACCACATTGTGAAGAATGTTCACTATTCTCTGTAGATGCTACCAATGGACCAATTGTATACAGGGATAAATAATAAAGGAAACATGAAAATGCATCATTCGAGACGACAGCATTTGTTGCTACCGATCTAAAAACAAACCTTTAAAAACTAATTAATTTTTTTTTTAATTTTGCGCCGACTTCAAAAGTTATGATTAATTGTAGTTTTATAGTTTGTTTGGCGAAGGAAATTATTTTATACTTTTAAGCGCAATTAATTTCATTTCATACATTTTTTTTTTTTTTTTAATAGTAGTTGCTTTTTGGAGTCGGTTCTATTTTTTTATAAAAAGATTTTATGAAATAAAAACTTTTTTCTTCACGTTGCTATTAAATGTCGCATTTATGTCAAAGCGCTTAAGCGTGTTTGCGTGTTAATAAAAGTTCTTTTTATCTTGTAATTATTTACTACTTAAATTAGATTAAGTAATTTCAAGGAATGGAGACCACTTATTCCTCACAAAGCGTGTGAAAGAAAAACGGAATACTACTGGATAAATTTGCATTATGACTGACGAAGGGAAAAATAAACAGTCTAACAGTTCTAACCCAAAAGAAATATATACAGGAACACACGAAGTAATATATATATATATATATATATATATATATATATATATATATTTGGGGGGGGGGTGAATTCATTTTTTAATTATAAAGTGTCTGCAAATGTCAAAAGAAACTCGTTATATCATTTCAAATTGGATGAAAGAGGGGAAAATATGTGCGAATTTATTAAAATTAATGAATCTTGAAAAAGAGGTTACGTGTTCAAATAAGGAATCTCCGAATGTATCAAGTAAAACCTTGACAGGAATAACCAATGACAACTATGAAATGATCTGTGATAATTAAAAATTCCTTTGACAACAATGCAAATTATCTGTGAAGAATACACACAAACGATCCTAAAGGACATATCCCTTTATGTTATTTATTTAAAATCTACTAAGTAATTTCTATACCAATACACTTCATTCATTATGTTTATTTTAATAATTAATTATTTATTTTGTCACCCAAAATAATTATCAAACATGCATTAATCAATTATAATTGTACATTAAGGCCTAGAAAATTTAACTTTAAAAATTGTTGTGTTTAAAAGTGTGAAATCTCCTACACAATTACAGGTGTTGAAACCAATATAATGGTCGAAATCTTTAGATTATAGAAGTCATTAATATACTGACAACCAGAGCAACACAATTGTGCTTACAGGGTAAATGTGTATATGTGTAATTAAAAATATAATCAAATGGTTAATATGTTAAATTATTTAAATAGATTTGTAAAAATAAATATCAACTGAAGTGATTTGAATTATTAAAAATTTTGTATATGTCTGTAAGTGTTCAAATAGGTTTTTAAACTGAAGAGTAGAAAAAAAAAATGCCACAAAAATAAATTCCATAGCTGTAGATGAAAGCCCTCCAAATACAAAGTTAATGTGCACTGAAAATTATAAACAAAAAGAAAAAGTCATGGCTAAAATAATAGTATTATCTACTGAACTGAACAGAGACGAGATGAAGCCTAAAAAAAAATCAAAAAATGTGCATAAAGTAGATGCATAAAGAATAGCTTCAAAGGCTATAAAATTGCTCATAAAGTGATAAAACTCGAGTATAAGAATTGTAATTTCACTTCAAAAAGGTGAATAATAAAAATTTCACCAAATCAGCTGATATAAAAGAACAGTAAAAATAAACCTGTTCACCACGTGTGCACAAAATATTATTTCTAAAAGGTGCTGTAATTATCCAGCACTAGGCCCAATTCGATGTTAAAGTAAACTTGATATATATATATATATATTTATTATTATTATTTGCTTGCAATAGTACTAAACTATATGTGACTAACAATAAACAAAACAAACTCAAAATAATGAGTAAACGTGATTAAAATAGAGTATATCTACAACAAATTATAAAAATTTTCCCTTGCAAACAATGTATTTAAAATGAACTAAAAAAAAGTCGTTATTATTATTAGAACATAAAGAAAATCTCAGATAAAACTGAGAAAGATATTTACTTCTCCTTTACAAAAAAAAAAAAAAAAAAAAAAAAAATCAAGTAGTCATCTTTTTTTTTTTTCTTTTACTACTATTCAACTATTCCTCTTTATATTATTTTTATTCATTTATTTTGTACGAAAAATGAACGAAAAAAAAAAAACTGCTACGTACATAAAATCGAAGCAGGACACTTTGGTCCCGCCGTTTTGGTCCCGCCACTTTGGTCCCGCCACTTTGGTCCTGCCATTTTGGTCCCAAGGAAATTTTAGTCCCGAGACATATTTGTCTCACAAATTTTTTGCTATCTTTTAAATATATATGAGTTTTTAAGTATGATAGGATATTTATTGATACGGGAAAATTGAAGTGCTCCCACAATAGCTTTAATTAAGGAATATCTTATAGGTAAATATATAAATATTCGACTTTACGATTGTTCCCTAGCAGGGAATTCTGTTCTAAATGACTTTTTTTATGAAAGTTTAATATATTTAAACTTTTTTTTTTATTTCGATTTAACTTACTTTAGTTGTAATTTGATTTTTAATTTACAATTAATGACAAAATTTTGTGATTTTAAAAGTATTGTTAACAATAACAATACCTTCTTATTAAAAAAGAATTCCCATTTGAATATATTTATTGATAATGTCTCAATTAATTTAAAAATAATAAAATACAGAAAAATTTTATAAAAAAAAGGGGGGGGGGAGAAAGAAAGAAAACCTTAGGATATTAAATATAATGTGTTTTTAGTGACAGAATGCTATTTCTTTTAAAGGACTAATTATTTACCCCCACCCATCAGAGACTCTTCTTCAGAAGCATAAGCTTGTGATTATTCATGAAGTTTTTTAATTTATATATGAATTTATTCATATATATATGTGTGTGAGAGAGAGAGAGATATATATACGTTTCATTCGATTTGATTGTGATTTAATTTTTATCATTAATCTAAGAGAAATTCATTTCAAAATCTGTGTTATATTTATAGAAATAAAAAAAGGCCATGTTTATTTGTCCATGATATTTAATTATGTTAACCATGTATATATGTACATAAATTATTCTTCTTTCAGTTATAATGGTTTTATTTAAAAATTGAAAAAAAATGTAAGTAGTCCAATATTTAATCAACTGTGCGCATTGCAAGTATCAAGGTTTAGAAATTATTGATGCACAATTTTTTATCATTTTAGATCATGTTTATCGTATGTTTTTTTTTTTTTTTTTTTTAATATGTTTGTCTGATATGTCCCTATGACTAAAAACAATGCCTACATTGAAATCTCAGTAGCACCTTGGGATTCGTTTCTCAAATTTTCTTTCACAGACAGTAAAAAGGAATTTCACTGTTTTATTCCAGCGCATTTGAAAAAAAAAGAACATGGGTGGGGTGGCGCTTTTAATCGAAATTTTTTTTAACAATACTGTAAGGTATTATAATGGAAGAAAAAGGCTTTTCCAATTCAGTGTGATATATAAATATTTTCTGTGTTTGACAAATTTATCCGGATTGACAGAGAAGAAAATGACACAAGTTTAGTAGATCTGTAAAATTAAATCCCGAGACCATTAATTATTGTTCTTCGTAATTTCTTTTATTATTAACCTCTAACATTTAGGATATCCTTGGACAAAGCATCGACTTCCTACAAATTTTGTATTCGAACATTCTAAATTTGAATGTGACAATTAAGAGCCGCATTACAGTGTTTTATATTAAAATCCTTGTATTTTATATAAATTGAAATTCTGGGGACTTAGATAAATTAACAATGTTTAGATCTTCGGTGGTAACTGATACACTTTATCATTCAAAATTCGATCCGAAATAATAATTTTTCTGTTCCATGTGTCCTATTATTACATCATTTTCAACAAAGGTTGAAAATGATGTAATATATCAATCAATAAATATGCTATCGTGCTAAAAAACTCATATATATTTAAAGTAAAAAATTGGCGGGACCAAAATGTCTCGGGACCAAAATTTCCTTGGGACCAAAGTGGCGGGACCAATTCGGCGGGACCAAAGTGGCGGGACCAAAACGGCGGGACCAAAGTGTCATGTACCCACATAAAATAAACTTCGTGTGAAACAGAAATAAGAATTCAAATGTTGGTATGAAATTATAAGTTTCAACTGAAAAAAAGAGAAAAAAAAAATAAACTGAATAAATATAAAAAGAAATGCGTGAATTCAGAAAAAAAATGTGTGACAATGAAAGACAACTGTGTGTAATAACAAGTTACAGCCAGTATAGATCAATATAAACAATGTCATATTTGCTGGATTTACATAAACACTTGTGAGGTTGAGACTGTAGACCATCACAAAAGTTGGGAATGTCAAATCACTTCGTCGCTAGTGACTCGGCGAAAGTCTTGCTCGGGTTAGTTTTGTGTCGGCATGGTGCTGCAAACGAAGGAATTAGGCAGTGAGAGGTAGATGAAATAGAAGTGATTTTAAAAGGTTTTGATTGAAATGAAGAGAAAGGAATTTGTAGAATTTAGTATATGATGGAGATGGTTTTAGTAGATTAGTGTGGATGGTGGTGTATATTATAGTGGATGGTGATGTATATTATAGTGAATTGCGGAGATTCTTATTCTGGCGAGTATTGAGAAGTGGAGTAGTGGAGATTTAGTTGCGTGAAGATTAAGTAGTGATGAGTGTTGTTGTGCGTGTCTGCTAGCATTCGTACGGGTAAAGTTGGATAATAAGGGAATCCTTTGATCCACAGTGAAGTCGCAGTAGCGGAGTATACGAGTGCAACCGTCTCTACACCTTCGACTAGTTGCTGGGGTGAGATATTTTAAATTATCTAATTTCTGATATATATATTTTGATGTAATTAAATACGCTGACTGAGCTAGTTGATTGCCAGACCGCACTTCCATTAATCTGTTCAAATAAACGCTTTATTATTGTTTAATTCAAGTCTCGTGCTCTCTTTACTCACCCATTTAGTTATCTAAGTAAGTAGTTAAGATGGAGTTTGCATCAACGCAAACTTCACAGTGGCGGCCGCTGACGCTCGACAACCCCCCCCCCCCTCTCGTGTATACTTTACGGGCTCAAATGATGTTGCTCAATTCTTTACTGAAATCGAGGAATACTTCATTTTGTCTAAAATTGATGAAACTGATAAATTTAATTTATTAAAATACTCCTTAAAAGGAGATGCTAAAATCTGGTATGATACTGTTGCCTCTAGAGCTCTAGGCCAAAATCCTACGTATGAGGATTTGAAACTTAAAATTAAGAGCTCATTCTCTTCTATTGCGGATAAAACCAGACTTCGTCAAGAACTTTATACGACTAAAATGTCATTTTATGATAAACCTACAACATTTCTGTTTCGTAAATTAGACATTATGAAGCATCTGGATTTAGTGGTATCTTTTGCCGCTGCAATGGAAATTATAACCCCGCTATTGACTATTCCTATTCAGATTATCTTGATCTGAAACCTGACATTCTTACGACAGCCTGTTTCAAACCTTATCCAAGTACCAGGAACGCCACCCTCCAAAGGGCGGAAAGTAACTTTCATCGCCAGCGAGTTAATGGAAATATGCAAAATGAACAGCGAGAAAATTTCGCCCACCTCCCTCAAAATTTTAATTTCAATCATCTGCAACATACTAACTTTTCCCAGCCAAGACCCAATGATTTAAATCAATCTGAAAATGTCGCACAGGATCCAACGAACTCTCATAATACCAAAGTACAATCTATATTTTTAAATTCTCTTTCTATTTCTCCAGTAAGCTTACCGCATTTAAATACTTCTCAAAGCTTTTCTCACTTGAGCTCTCAATTAGATTACAATTTAAAGAAGAATGACATCGCATTAAATGTTGCGGCTAAACCTTTCGTCAATAGATCAAATTTCTATTTTAAGTCAACAGACATTTCTAGTAGTTTAAATGCACTTCCTAATAAATTACAGTTTAATTCTACAACTGTCAAGTCGGCAGAATTTGCTATCTTTATTGATAAATCATACGCAAATGCTAAACCGGTCGAGTCCGGAAAGTTATCTCATGTAACAGGAAAAATTGTAGCAGAAAATTATGTTAAACTTAATGTTGTTACTAAATCTTTCTTAAATGAATCAAATTCTTGTTTTCAATCTGTTCAGCCAACAGATTTAGTTCTTAGTTCAAATGCGAATGATGTTCAATTCCATTCTGCTACTAAATCTTTCTACGTTAAGGCATTTAATTTATTTTCTACAACTGTGAAGTTGACAGAGTCACGTATTTTGGCTGAAAATCCTGTACCTGAAAATGCTGTATTAAATAACGCTGCTTCTAACAATTTCTTTACAATGTTAAAAGAAAATGTTGTAATTTCCACTAATGCGGTGAAATGTTTTAAAGCTTGTAAGCCCTCCAGGACCTCGAAATGTATGACTAGAGAGCAAGCTGAATCTTCTGACACTATGAACAGCGACAGTGTGCCGGGTTCGATCCCATCCCAGGAATGTGCCTTTGCAACGCCTGACCTCGTGCTGCAAGTTTCCAGCCCTGTGATTTCTGCGACGAGTGCAATGACCAGCAGGACTAACATGTTTAATGCTAATACTGTTACAGCGGAACCTTCAGTCAGGTGCTATCGTTCCTTATTATATTTCTTCTAAAGTGTTTTTTTTTTTATCAAAGTTGTACCAAAATGTGTGGCATGCCTTGAAGCCTTTCGAACTTCCCGTTTTTGTATGAAAGCAAAGGACTTTCTTAAACTAAAAACTGTAAAATTTAAATTAGGGCATGAACTTTCATATTGAAATTCATGTTTAAGCTTCAATGTGAACACTTTTGTTCTCTCTTAATATATATTTTATGTATGTACACTAAGTTCTTTTATTTTGTAGCCATCACCTGCAGAGCTGGTAATATAAAATGTTTTCTTAGCCTTTGTAAATATCCCCCCCTTTTTTTTTCGTATTTCTATAAATAATGTCTTTGTATATATAAAATGAAAACTGTAAGTGTAAACTTTTGTATAAAGCCTAAAAGTTCTCTGAGTATATGTTTTTGAGTGGGGAAATGTTTTTTTTTTTTTTTTTGGCTATATGCATAAATCGCGCTTAACTTTTAACTAAAACCACTAAACGTAGTTTTTATCATGCTATAGCCCTGGAAAGGAATATTTTCTGTATATAAATATGAAAATTATTTTCTGCATATCTTTAGAGACAAACTGTCTCCTTTAATTATCTACAAAATGTAGTTTAACTTCATTTATATTTTTGATACTGTAAAAAGTTTCCATTTTAGAATTATTTTTGACGAGCTATACTGATGTCCACAGCCGCTTCGTCTGGGTTTAACCGAAGGTGGAAGACCTAGTTTTGCGTCTGATGTCCCAAGTCGTAATCTACACTCTCAAGTTACTTCGACTAGCTGACGTTTCTGGGCCTAGACTGGCTTTCTGATGGCTGAAGAAAATTCATGTTATAAGTTTCGAAAGATGGTTTACTTCAAAAGAAATTTCAAGATTTTTTTTTTCGAATAAAAATTATTTTCTTCATGTCTATATATTAATTTGAAACATGTTTTTGTCTGTCTCCACTATATTGAGAGAACGGCTAGGTGTAAAAATTCGGTTGAGGTGTCTAAAGAAAGGTCTTGGTCTGTAGATGTGCTATGAAAAGAGAAAAATAAAAAAAAGTCGAATGGTTTCCCGCCTGGGGGGAAACCGTTTCCCACCCGTTTGGGTTAAAAACGAATTACGTCATTTTCGGAAATGCAACAATACAGCGAGTTTATCTAAATTTTTATTGCCTTATAAAAACAAAGTTCACGTGTTACCATTTTATTTTTTAATTATTGATCCTTTTTTACAGTGTGGCAACATGAAAAAATCTATATATTAATTTGAAACATGTTTTTGTCTGTCTCCACTATATTGAGAGACCGGCTAGGTGTAAAAATTCGGTTGAGGTGTCTAAAGAAAGGTCTTGGTCAGTAGATGTGCTATGAAAAGAGAAAAATAAAAAAAAGTCGAATGGTTTCCTCCCCGGAGGAAACGGGTGGGAAACCGTTTCCCACCCGTTTGGGTAGAGCCCCTTAAATAAGTAATAGGCCGGCGCATCACCGCCATTTTTTTGCCTCGTAAGAGGACAGCATTTCCGCTTGGCGATTTTATCGCTTCACTGGTGGTTTTAAGAAATTTTCATCTAAAAATAAAATCGACCAAAAATGATAAGCAACACAAGTAATCTGTTTTTGTTTCTTAAATAATTCATAACATTTGAAAGGGGGGGAAAAAAGAGCGTACCAATTAAAATTGGAAAGCTTTTTCAACGACCTAATACTATCAGGACACGGGAACAAGACAACTTTGGCGAACCAAAAAAACGTCGCCAAGACTCTACAAACACACAGTAAAAAAGTGTTTCTTAAAGTAATTTATGGTTATTAAAGTACATATTTAGATTTAAATAATACTTTTTTTTTAAATTTTTTACTTCATAAATGTCAGAAATGCAAAGAAAAGTATAAGTGAATAACAATAAAACTTACTATGCAAAGCTGTGCATTAGGTCCCGGGATCCAAGAATCTGGACGACAATTCGCAGCCCATTTTCTCCTTCTTGCATTATCCGAAGGAAACCTAAACATTTTGTATCCTTTTCTGAAGTGTTTACAGCAGTTTATTGCTGAACAACCTCCCATATTGCAGTTTATTTCACTAAAATTACGAGCAAGACGGTAGAAACAATGGATGCCGTTTGTTTATCACGCTGGGTACATGCGGCAACCCTAAGGCAAAAAAATGTCGGATGCGCCAGCTCGTATATATAGGAGCCTTAGTTTGGGTTGAAAACGAATGACGTCATTTTCGGAAATGCAACAATACAGCGAGTTTATCTAAATTTTTATTGCCTTATAAAAACAAAGTTCACGTGTTATCATTTTATTTTTTAATTATTGATCCTTTTTTACAGTGTGGCAACATGAAAAAAATCTATATATTAATTTGAAACATAATTTTGTCTGTCTCCACTATATTGAGAGAACTAATTGGTGTAAAAATTTGGTTGAGGTGTCTAAAAAAAGGTCTTGGTCTGTAGATGTGCTATGAGAAGAGAAAAATAAAAAAAAGTCGAAGGTTGGGAAACGGGTGGGAAACCGTTTCCCACCCGTTTCGGGTTAAAAACACGTTTACGAGCTTAACTAAGCTTCAAATTACTTCACGGGGAAGAAATTGTACATATGGGGACTAGAGTCGAATACTAAAAAATCAATATCTGCGAATTTTGAATTTTGAATTTTAAAGGGGGAAAAAAGGGGGAAAGTAGATTTGGAGTGGAGGGGAAAGGTGGGGAAATTAGTTTGAGAGGGAAATCCGTTCTAGACCCACACACCCCCTCATTTTAAAGGTCTTGAAATTTCATGTCGATTGGGGATGTTTGTATACAGTATAGTCCGACCCCTGGTGGTGAAAAATGGAACTAAGTGATTTTCTGTAGACCCTATCATGTTACAGCTTGTTTTAAAGGTCTTGGTATTTCCTGACCGTTGGTGATGTTCGTACAGTACACAGTGCGCCCCCTGGCGGTGGAAAGTGCAACTAAAGGATTTGGCAGTTGACAAAACCATGTGATACCTTATTTAAAAGGTCTTGGAAATCCAAGGCGATTGGTGATAGAGGTCTTGAAATTTCATGTTGATTGGGGATGTTTGTATACAATATAGTGCGCCCCCTGGTGGTGAAAAATGGAACTAGGTGATTTTGTAGTAGACCCTATCATGTTATATCTTATTTTAAAGGTCTTGGTATTTCCTCACCGTTGGTGATGTTCGTACAGAACAAACTGCGCCCCCTGGCGGTGGAAAGCGCAACTAAAGGATTTTTCAGTTGACACCACCATGTGACACCTTATTTGAAAGGTCTTGGAAATTCAAGGTAATTGGGGATGTTTGTATACAATATAGTGCGCCCCCTGGTGGTGAAAAATGGAACTAAGTGATTTTGTAGTAGACCCTATCATGCTATATTTTATTTTAATGGTCTTGGTATTTCCTCACCGTTGGTGATGTTCGTACAGTACAAACTGCGCCCCCTTGCGGTGGAAAGTGCAACTAAAGGATTTTGCAGTTCACACCACCATGTGACACCTTATTTGAAAGGTCTTGGAAATTCAAGGTGATTGGTGATGTTCGTATACAACATACTGCGCTCCCTGTTGGAGGAAAGTGGATTTTGCAGTGCTTGCGTAGCATGACTGCTGCATGACCGCTGCCGCAGGCAGCGGTAACACGAGTCAGAGGTTCGTTCGGTTCAAGGTTAATTTTTGAGAATTTTTTCATGTTAATAGCGGCCTGCATATACGTGCCACAGGCACTGGGATACGAATCCGAGTTCCGTTCCGTTTGAAGTAATTTCTTTGTTACAGATTATTATTATTATTATTATTATTATTATTTGTGATGTTTTCATTTAAAAATAGAAAATCAAACAAAATCGAGTTAAAGATATAAAACCATACAAATTTAAGGTGCATTTAAGGTTATTATCATGGACCGGCCAACACCGGGCGGGTTCTTTCGGTTGCAGGTTAATTTTTGGGAATTTTTTTTATGTTATTAGCGGCTCACGTATGTGCTGCCGCAGACACCGGTGTCACAAGACTGAGTTTCGTTCGGTTCGAGGTAATTTTTTTGTTACAGCTGATTATTTTTTTCGCGATGCCTTTATTTAAAAATAGAAATTCAAACAAAATCGAGTTAAAGATATAAAATCATACAAATTTAAGGTTCAATTAAGGTTATTATCATGGGTCCGGGCAACGCCGGGCGGGTCAGCTAACATGTAGCCTTAGTATTAAAAGAAACAGAAAATTAAAGATAGCAACTGTTTTATTTGGAGTCAGTTTGACGTCACATTGACAGTACTTTGTAGAAAGTGATGTCATATATAGTATTTCAATTTATAACCATTTTTCCGAATTTCTTTTTTTTTTAAGTGAAATGTTGTAAATTATATTAGATGTTTTAACTTGAAATACATTTAAATAATGATACGACGATTTTTGAAACATTACGGTCAATAAAGTGATCGTCGAAGTCGACGGGTTCCAGCTAGTTGCTAGTTTATGTCAAAGCAACCCCCCTGTACCTTAATCCTCCTACAACTCAAGATTTTACCTTTCTGGATTAACAGAAAGATGTTTATAATCCCCGCTGTACTTGTTGGGCTAACGTATTTGTTGAGGCGTTTTTTTTTTTTTTTTTTTTTTTTTTTCCGGAGTTTCCAGTCATAAAGGGTCCCCATTTTAATTTAAAATTTAAATTTCTTTTTTCGGGGTTGGTCCGGTTTTCCGCTTAGGAATATTTTTACTCGCCATTGTGTTTTACGCTGTAAGCAGTTCATTGCTCAGCAAATTAAACTTTCACTTTTTTTCTAACTTATTCTAAAGTTTAGTTTCAGAAATTTAAGTTGTGGCTGCACTCGCACCTACGAGATATGATATTAGTGTTTAAAATTACTCGATAAAACCCGTTGGGGATTTTCCCGACTAATTTTTTTTTCTTGGAGGGGGACTGTGAGGTCGAGACTATAGACCATCCCCAAAGTTGGGACTGTCAAATCACTTCGTCACCAGTGGCTCGGCGAAAGTCTTGGTCGGGTTAGTTTTGTGTCGGCATGGTGCTGCAAACGAAGGAATTAGGCAGTGAGAGGTAGATGAATTAGAAGTGATTTTAAAAGGTTTTGAATGAAATGAAGAGAAATGAAGTTGTAGAATGTAGTATAAGATGGAGATTGTTTTGGTAGATGAGGATAGTGAATTAGTAGTGGTAGTGAATTGGTAGCTGATTAGTGTGTGAGGAGGTGGAGTAAAGAGTAATGTTGGTGGTGTTAGTTCTTATGCGGATGTTAATTGATGGTAGAGAGGTGTAGTGTTGTAGCATAAAGTAAGAGACGAATCTGTCGTGCCTTGGGAATCCAGACGACGATTCTGGTGTGAGATTAGTTAGTGGTAACAGAGAGCAGTAATCAACAAGATCAGTATTGGTGAGATAAGTTACCTTTTATTTTATGTTTTGTTAAAGTTATTTCCTGGGGTATATTGAGAGTTAAAATTGAGTTAGCCCAACACCCGCCTTGATATTGAATGTTAAGTATAAACTTTGTTATTTTATATTTAACCTGGTGTCGAGCTCTTCTTATTATCTAATGTTCTCTTCTTATCATCTAAGTGATTAAGTTAATTTTTAAGATTGAAGTTATTATTTGAGATCATGGCCCACTTAAATTCCTCACACACTTGATGTATACACACAGTGTAAAAAAAAAAAAATGTTGAAAATTATTGAAGATATAAGTAGATGATCAATTTGTACCCTCAAATATTTTACTTTATTTATTTCTTTCATTTCTTTCTTTCATTTCTTTTTTTTTTTTTTTTTTTTAACAGAAGCACCACTAGTAGACAGTGAAGAAAAAATGTACCCTCAATACAAGTAATTCTACTTGATTTCTGTAAAATATGTTAAATTTTGTGCATATTTTAAATAGAAAAAAAAAAAAAAAAAAAAAAAAAAAAAAAAAGTAAGTGAATATAGCAACACTCGAATTTACTGTAGTTTAATGTAAAACCATGTAAAGTCGGACAATCAATGCAGGTCCCCTCACACCAAGAAAAATTGGCCAGTAATTCAAGATAAAGAAAAATAGCACAGAATTTCAACAACACAAGTGCAATTAGGAGCTCTACTAATCCACTTTGTGGCAAAAAATTTCATAAACTTAAATCCCAATATATTAAATGTGCCTCTTTTAATTCAAGTACTTAAATGAGATGTATGGGCCTAAATTATTATTATTATTATTATTTATTTATTTATTTTTTAATGAAAGGATTAATAATGATATTTATGCAAAAAGTGTAGTGTGTTGAGAGTTAGCATCTAAAACACAGTAATGCACAAAATTACAAAGTCCCAAATCCTAAGAAACCAATTGTAACTATATTTGATTTAACATAACCACGATAAGAAGCATAAGCTTATTATCTTTAAAATTAAAAATGAATATTAATATTTTATGTAAATGTGTGTGAAAGTTATACAGTGTAAAACATTAAGTAAAAAAAGAGGTGTGTAAAAAATCAACCAAGGTCTCTAAAATATATTTCTAAATTTTGTTTCAAAAGACGACCTTAAAATGTAACAATATAAGTTTATCTAACAAAAGTATGGGAATACCTGAAATTATTCATTACTCTATTTATTTATTTATTCTATTTCTCATGATGGTACAATGGTAATTCCAAGCGGGTTAAAGTAATTGAACATGGAAAAAAAAAATATATATATATATGTGTGTGTGTAAAAACAGGATATATAAGTGTCTAGATATCGACAGATATCAAAGCAGAAACTCGCCGACACATCTCCGAAAAGGTATATTAAAAAAATGGTTTGTGTATTTCAAACCGGCTTGAAAACGCCAAAATGAGGAAAACTATTTTTAAATTTAATTCTTAAGCTAGAAAATTAATTAAACTTAATTAATTATGACGAAAATTAAACCAATGAAATTATTTCAGGATAAAACAAACACAGAAACAAAACTGAAAAGTACATATATTTGCATATATATATATATAATCTAAAGGACAAAATCAATACTTTAAAAATTTATGACCCACACCAACTATATTAAGTATACGAAAAATGTACAAAATATATTTCATATATAAAATCTGTACTGATAAGTATAAAGGATTTAAGTCCAAAAATGCCGATTTTGAGTTAAGTACGCAGTCAAACTCGAAAAAATTCTCTATCGATTGGTATAAAGGATTTAAATCCATGTCATTTAGTCTTTGAAAAATCCATTGGTAAAAAAAGATTCAAGTTAGAAATTTAGCATTAATCTTTGGTATAAAATATTTAATTCCATTTTTTCCCTTTATTAAATGAAGATTGACAATCACTGAACGGTATAAAGGGTAAAAATCAACCTAATCCCTTTTTCCTAATCGATTCTTCTGATTAGTTTTTAGTTAGTTTAACTTTATTTTTCGTCTCCTGAAAAATCAAGAATATGGACTTAAATCCTTTATACTTATCAGTACAGAAATTATTTATGAAAAATAACTTCAACTTAGGACAAAACATTGTAAGATATTGTGATGAATTAAAAGTGAAGTATGAATACCTAAAACTGTTAAAATTCCATAAAAATCATAATTTTAATTTCTATTCATATTTTATTTTATTCTATTAGTATCACTATTATTATTACCATTACCATTATTATTATTATTTTTTTTATTAAATATTCATATATATGTTTTGCCCTAAACAAGTAAATTTTATATTGATTACAGTTTGTCGAAATAATATGTGAAAATAGTGTTTGCATAAAAATCAAAATAAATTTGCGCTATATAAGATTACTTGATTAAAAGAAAGTATATAAATTATTTTATTTTTCCCCTATAATAGTCATCAAAACTTAAGTATGAAGTTTTTAATATGGAAAAAAAAAAAAATACTTACTTACAGTCGGTAACAAAAGTGTCCGAACACTAGTAAAAATTCCTGTGTAATAAATATAGTTTAAAAAAACTAAAAAATATTGTCGTAAGAGAAAAACATTAAAAAAAAAAATCGACCATTAGTGGAATAATCGGTTCGGGCCACCACTGCGTGCGGCAACGCATACAGGCGCGCAAGGCTCGCATGCTCCTTCACCTACCGTTGCCGCCCCTCCTAATTATTTTAGACTTTAAAAAATACTCGCAGTCGTTCTCTCTGGCTTTTAAACCTAATAATACTAATTTTCAACATTTTATCTGAATTTCTTTATTTTTGACACTGCGCCCGATTCTTCCCGTCCTTCGTAATAATTCTGTACTTTCGAGAATATCCGCAATCGATTTATCGGGCCTCAAAACCTAACAACACTAATTTTCAGCGCTCTAACTTTTTTTATTTATTTTTGCCCTTTCACCCACCTTCCCCTCTATCCTAATAATTTTACAAATTCAAAAATATCCGCAATCGATTTGTAAGTATCGAAAACCTCTATGTACCAATTTTGAACGATCTGACACAATTTTTATTTTTTTGCCCCCCTCTCTTCCCCCCCCCTTCTTGCCCCTCCTTATAACTTTACACAATCGAAAATATCCCCATTCGACTTGCAGACCTTTAAAACCTATCTGTACCAATTTTCAATGGCCTAACTGTATTTCTATTTGTTTTTGCTCCATAGCCCCCCCCTTACCGCCCCCCCTACCCGCCCCTCCTAATAATTTTACAAATTCAAAAATATCCGCAATCGATTTGTAAGTATCGAAAACCTCTATGTACCAATTTTGAACGATCTGACACTATTTTTATTTTTTTGCCCCCCCTCTCTTCCCCCCCTTCTTGCCCCTCCTAATAACTTTACACAATCGAAAATATCCCCATTCGACTTGCAGGCCTCTTAAATCTATCTGTACCAATTTTGAACGACCTAACTGTATTTCTATTTGTTTTTGCCCCATAGCCCGCCTTACCCCCCTACCCGCCCCTCCTAATAATTTTACAAATTCAAAATATCCGCAATCGATTTGTAAGTATCGAAAACCTCTATGTACCAATTTTGAACGATCTGACACTATTTTTATTTTTTTGCCCCCCCCCCTCCTTCCCCCCCCTGTTACCCCTCCTAATAACTTTACACAATCGAAAATATCTCCATTTGACTTGCAGAACTTTAAAACCTATCTGTACCAATTTTCAACGGCCTAACTGTATTTCTATTTGTTTTTGCTCCATAGCCCCCCCCCCTTGCTGCCCCACCTGGGGGCTGAATTTCTAAAATTCCAGAAATTGGTTTTCAGATAGTTGCCTTAGCTATATTTTAGAGCAAAAATTTCACGTATATCTATTTTTTTTTTTTTGTTTGGGATATATAGGATTATGCGAAATCACGTTTTACGTATGTGAAATCACGTTTTACCCCCCCTCCCCCCCGCCTCCCTTGGGGACCAAATTTCAAAAATTCCAGAAACTGATTTTGAGACATTTGTATTAGCTATATTTCAAAGCAAAAATTTCACGGATATCTGTTTTTTTGTTTGAGATATGAAGGATTTTGTGCAATCACGTTTTGCTCCCAGAGAAGTTACAAACAAACATACATACATACATACAGGTGAAGCTAATATAAGCGTGTTAAAAAAAGTAGAGTTAATACTGTTTTGTTAAATAAATCCCTGTCGAATCATGTTCTTTGTACAGTGAAGACAGTCTTGAAAAATGTTTCTAAAAAAAATCTCATTAAAATCATGTAAAAGGAATTGAACGATTTCGGCACATATGTTGAATGTGTTCCTACTGTTTGATGGACAAAAAAAAAAAAAAAAAAAAAAAAAAAAAAAGTCATGATTAGTACTATACGGTATACATGAACAAACTATGTAACACCAAAATAGTGTAAAATATGTCTAATATAAATTTTGCTTATATCACCAGTGTATTAACTTGTGCCAATATTTATAGAAAGTAACACAGTTTTTTTTTTTTTTTTTTTTGTAAGACATTTCATTTTACAACAAGTGATCCCCAAAAGTTTACACGATTATGGCTTTTCTCCCGTATGAGTGTATAAATGCACCTCACATTCGCGCTCGCGCAATATTTTCTTTTACAGATACATATCTCAAATATTATGATTTGTAACATTTTGATTGCGTAGATACCTGGCCTAAATATCAGCGCTAAAAAATCGAAAAGTAACTCTATATTCATCAGACGACAAATAAATAGACACTTCTTGCTCAAATGTCATGAGAAGGTAAATGGGGAGAACATCTAAGGATCACACAGATTAAAAATTATCTGTAGCGCTGACCGAAAAGAAGGCGAAATCGGCCAAGTTTGTTGAAAGCCAGGAACAATGCGATGAGCCTCTTGACCTGCCTCCTCGACATAGCATCAGGAGAAAATGGAAATTGGTAGGCTATCGTAGACCGGTGAGCATCGGGAACCCCAAATCGGAAGAAAATCCACATGGCTCAAATATACATTTTTCGTGAAAAGGAGAAGTACTGGGAATTTCAAGAGGGTCGACCGTAGCTTATTATGCACAGTTTACCTTTCTCCGCATATTGTCCAATACACAGCAAACAACATTTTAGGAAGAGAGAATCGGGAGAGGATAAACCGCCGACGCGATGCCTCCAATCACTGTTATTTACAGAAGAGCTTTCTTTGCATAGTTTCATAGCAGCACAGCGATGACGAGCCAAATTAATCTCAATATTCTCAAGTTGGAATTAAAAAAATACCGTTCTTTTTATTTTCAAAATAATACAGCTGTGATGACATATTAGCTATTTTATTCAAATAACTGCCCCTCTCTCTCACCAATACATCGCATTTTGAATTGATCTTTCGCACCAAATAGTTTAAGAAGTAGATTCTCCGAGAAATTAGTAAAAACATTTCACAATGAATTAGAGAATCAAATATAAACGGTAGGCGGTTAAACTGAAGTACACTAGTTGATGCCGCATTATAAACTTTACTTGAAGAACTTTCATAGTGCATGGTGATGTTATAATCATGTTTCGAGAGTGCAAGGGCGTTTGGTGAGAGAGAGGGCTTTTGACAATACGTATCTTTAGATCAGTAGTTTAGGAACGAAGTGTGTATTTGACTTAATGACAATCATAAGCAGATTGTCAAAATACACCAATATTTAGAAAAATATCGCCAATCCATAGCCAAACACAGTGCATATGTGTCCCGAATATTTTAATATAAAATTTTTGAATTTAGACAGCTCGTTATAGAAATTTATGCCAATCACTTATGCCAAACCTCACGCCATAAAAATCGTCTGTTTCCATGAAGACATAAAGTCTGTTTCCTGTCATCAAAATAATAAATTTCCCTTTAATGATATTGCAACGGAAATTGATTGCTTAATTTAGCTATAATAATGTGAACTTGCGCAATTTAAAAGAATGAATTGAAATTTATGGAAACAGTTAATAGATGAAAATGATGTTTTTTTATTCTATCTTATTAAATTATTTTGCATTGGGAGAATAGAATTCCGTGAGACATTATTTAATAAGAAGGCATTTAGACTCGTAGAAATAAATTATTAATTTCAAAGAATACGTTTTTGTTCTGAACAGATTTATTTAATGGATTAACAGATAAAATGTTATTAGAATTAAGATATTTATTTATAGAGAGACAAATGTCATTAAATATAAAAGATATTTTAAGATTTCGTTCTCTATTTCAATAGAAATTTTATTTATTGAAAATATAGTATTAATAAATTTATTTGTGAATGCAATTAAAACTAATATAATTTTGAGATGTGAAAACAAATTGCCCTTTATATGATCTGGATAATTTTTTTCAGAATTAATAAAATTTCATTAAAATAAAAGCAATAAATTTATTATAATACTGAATACTGTTAAAAGTTATATACATTGTTTTACAGTAGGTAGGCAAATTATAGACAAGTGCTCGTCTTTGCTGTTTTTAACACTATTGGAAATGTAAAATCCGTAATCTTTGCGAATATTTTCGTCAAGGAAATAGACTCATAAACATTAATTCCCAACATAAAAATTTATGTGTTGTATGATAAGTTCATACAAAATAATAATAATAATAATAATAATAATAATAATAATAATAATAATAATAATAGATTTAAAAAAAAAAAAAAAGTGAATAAATTACGTTTTATGTAGAAATAAATTTATTAAGGAGAATATTCTCTTGGATATTACTTAAATCCTTAATGTAAAAAATTACTATATTGTAAATAATTTCAGAAAAATATTTTTATTCTTTGAAAATAACTTGTAAAAGTTCCGAATTGTGGTGGTGAAATTACAGAATGGGAAATTTATTAATATGATAAGTAAATATTTTTTATAAGAATAACAGCGACAACTATTTTTCTAATCCACCTTAAAATATAAAATATCAGAATTATTAGCTCATTGCTTTATTAATTTCTATTTTATTCTAAATTTCTAAATTTTATTTATCTATTTCTTTGTCAATCACTGTCTGAAATGCTTCTCATGCTGTAGTAAAATCTATGCACACAAAGCATTTATTTGTCCTCAACAAAACTAATTCTGATTAGAGCAATTACAAAGATTATTAACATTTTAATACTAAGAACTGTAATAAATTCAATTTTTACTTTTATTTTTATTTTTTGAATTGTAACTTTTATGCATGTAATATGGACTAGTTTTTAATAGCTTATTCAATAATTTATTTTCATAAACAAACGAACTCTTTTTATTCATTTTTATGTAAAATATATGCAATTCAAAACATAAACATTAAAAATGCAAGTTAGAACGTTAAAACTAAAACCTTGGTTTCGATCGTTTCTAGGGAAATGAAAATAAAATGAAGCTAAAAACACGGGTTATCACGTGAACCTTCTGGCCAATGAGCGTTCTAATTTCAAGCAGGGTTGAGATACTCTCGGTTCAACAACTTTACTTCCCAAGTAAATGGTGAATACCTATTTGTAACTCCCGGTTACCTGGGGCCGACCGGCAATTTCTGAACCGAAAGTTTAACTGGAGGTTGAAGTTATCGGTGAATACGGGCGATGGTACATTTAGTTATGCTCACTTTGCGTACAAATTTTTTTTCATTTTGTTAAATAGTGTGATTAATAATATTTATAAGCATGAAAGTAGTTTTATAATCTTTAACAATAGTCCAGTTTTAGATTCTATTACTAATTACAATCCAAAGATGTATTCGATTAATAAGTTTGATTTTAAAATTTTATTTGGTAGTATCCTCTATAAAGACATAATTATGATTTGTGACGAATTTAATTAAATTATGGACTGCGAAAGACTGTATTATTACATATTAAATTTTTCAAGAGGACTAAATTTACATTACTTATAAAATTATACTTCAAAAATATCATCTTTTTCAAATTATGCATTTACAGCAAATATATTTCGGAAGCGTCTCGCATCCATCCTTGGTGCATTAACGTGACATTGTCCTTTTTTCTGGATTGTTTTCATCTTCATCTTGATCGTTGACTCTCTTCACTTCATAAAACTGTTTCATCAGATGTTGCCATGCGGTTGGTATAATGCTATGCTCGCGGTAATTAATAGATAGATTGTTAGTGATTATTTCTATTGCTTCTCTTTTGAGAGCATGATGGTGGTTATTATAGGAGACGATTTTTTGAGTATTTATTGTATTAAGTTTAATAGGGTTAGTTTTATGAGTGGTAGATAGATCAGTAGAGAATCTGTTAAATTTTAGATCGGAGAGGTGTTCTTTTTCGCGTTCATTAATATAACGTTTTGTCATGCCTATGTAGCAGGAGTGGATGCGAGCAGCAATGGATGGGAGACGCATCCGAAATATATTTGTTGTAAATGCATAATTTGAAGAGGATGATATTTTTAAGGCGCCTGCTAGATTGGCATGACAACCCAAGTAGCACCAGAACGTTCTCTGAACGTCAAATAACGGTTGCAATAGTTCAAACACCGTGTTTCGTGTCACAAAAACGTTCTACTCGACGTTCAAAAATAGTGTTATTTGGAACGTTCTAAAAAGGTGTGTTTTGTACCGTCCATAATACGTGCAATTAAAGTTTTATGAAAAACGTTAAATAGTTCACCGTCATAACACGTTCTGTTTCAGTGAACTATAATGAATATTATAAAGCGATTCATTTTCACTTATAATGTATAAAAGAAATTGGAAAAAAAAAAATGAACTTGAATTTCTTGATACGTTTAAAAATAATATTAGTTGGAAAATAAAAGAGATGAGGTGGACTGGTTTTTAACATAATTTTAAATTTTGTTTATCTGATATTTGCAATAAAATTTCTGTTTTATATTCTTGAACGATGTAAAACTATTTTTCAGATAATTTTTGAGTTGTATTATTTTTTTGTTTCATAAAATGTTAACATTAAATATAATATTAATATAAAAATTTATAATTGAATAATATTGTTTAAAAAGTTTCGCAAGTGCATAAAAACGGCTCTGTGGATTTTCTTCTGACTCGTCATTCTAACTTCCATCTAGACGTCCATTTGTATGTGATTTTAGGTTTAGGATAACGCGGTTAATTTACCAAATTTAGGTAAAACCGTAAGCGAGTATAAAATTCTATCTCAAAGACGGCTCTAATGATTTTCTTCAAATTTGCAACATATCCCAATTTTTACATGTATTTTCGTTCATAATTTCTAGTTACTACTGGAAAATTGTTAGGCATCAGGATTAGGTAGGTCAGAAATTGGTGTTTAAAAAATAGTTTTATCGATTTCTTTAAATTCGATATATAAACTTTCTTTTGTGTGTTTTTAACGCCGTATGTATAGCTGCCAATTTGTACTTTTTTTTTTTTTTTTTTTTTTTTGACCGGAAATATTTTATAGGAATTTTTCATACATTTCCTATAAAGTTTTAATGATTAAATAAGGTGAAAATTTTTACTCAGAGAGAATGGTGTAAAAAAAAAAAAAAAAAAAAAAAAAAAAAAAAAGAGAGAGAGAGAGAGAGAGAGAGAGAAACGAGAAGTTGTCAGATATACGTATATATTAGATTGTTCCTTAGTCTTAAGTTAGGACAATTTGTTCAAAAATTGTTAGATGTTTAATGCATATCAATTTTATGTCACTTGACCACACTATATCCAAAAGCAGTATATAATGTGTGTAGATGTGGGTAATTGAAGTCGGCTTGTTGTTACACAACAGATTTATTATTATTATTATTTAAATTATTTTTTAAAAAAATGACACTAAGATTTTTTTTTCACTACATTATTTTTGTTCATAAAAATCAGAAAAAATAGTTTGATGTAATTATATACATATATTATATATTTGATTCTGAAATATTTTGTGATTTAAAAGTTGTTCAAGTATCGAGATACTTACATGTTAAATATTATATATTACTTGTATCTACAAATTAATTATTCATTATTTTTTTACATTTACTATTGTTATAAATGTACATAAAAACCTTAATATATATACTTTATATATATATATAACGGTTTAATTTTTGAATGTATAAATCCTTGCTTTTAAAAAGAAGCTTGAGTTGAATAAATATAATACTATTTGCATTATCAGCAGCCACAAACATCTGCGTATGCTATGCGGATGGCAGTGGTTTATAACTTAGGCGTGTGTTTCGCTCTTTGTGGCGATTTTCTCATTTGTTTTTACAGAAAATGATATAAAAGAATTAAAGCCCCCCCCCTTTTTTTATTATAACTGTTTATTTGTATGCCTATTTAAAAAACGCATAGGATCATGCAAATGCACATCGACAATTTTCCAATGAATCCACATATTTCTCTTTAAAGGAATTATTACTGTTAATCTTGCTACTTTCATTTATTTAATCAGAAATATGTATATTAAATTCGCTATGATTACTGTAGCTTAAATACGCTGAAATTTAATTAATTAAAATGCCTCTTTTTAGACCAATGTTTATTCGAATTATTTTTTATTTTTTTCACAAATTAGTTATATGAGGTGCAAGATTTTTTGTAAGAAATATTTTATACTTTAGCTATAGAACGTGAATGATACATATTGATTTCGAAGATTATTTAAATTATTTATGGAAATGTGAACGCAGGCAGACGAACAAAGATTATTAATTAATCTTAACTTTATTTGAAATTTTGAAAAAAGCATAACTCAACTGAAAATGCATTTCTAGCGTTTTCCATTACACCTCTTTGTGGCCAAATATGCAAATCGTTGCTAACAGTAGCATAATCT